>ONZH01019808.1:0-50795 GCA_900303285.1 Rhinella marina | reverse complement strand
TGTGACACAGGGGCTGAAGCAGCAGTGTCACCGTCACCAGCTGACTGGAGTGCCAACCACTTAGTGGGGTGTTTCTTCTCCAAATGCTTGCGCATGCTACTTGTGGTCAGGTTCTTTTTGTTGACTCCCCTGCTAATCTTGTTGTGGCACAGTTTGCACACCGCTACCCGTCGATCGCCCTCTTCATCCATAAAATACTCCCAAACTACAGAGTATCGAGCTTTGCGAACTGGAGCTTGACCCCTGGGAACACTTGGGGGAGGAGTAGCTCGGGCCCTGCTTCTCCCTCTGCCCAGCCCACTGCCTCTCGCATCCGCTTGTGGTGCTGATGTTGCCTCACACTCAGAACCGCTTTCTTCCTGTGCCTGATCCACCCAAGTCGGATCTCTCCCCTCATCATCACCCAGCTCTTCCTCAGAGTCCCCACTCTGACTTACTTCCCTGCCAACTACCTCACCCCCTGACACCTGTGTCTCGTCATCGTCCAGCACCTCCTCAGATGCCACAGGTAAATCCCCACCCTTATCACCCTGAGACTGCACCAGCTCTTGTGAATCAGGGCAGAGAATCTCCTCCAGTAGCACATCAGGGAAAGATTCACTGTAGAGTTCCAGTGAGTAAGTCTCCACATGAGATTGGACCGTGGAGGATCCAGGCTGGGGAGAAGGAGGACGAGGTGCAGGATGGACAGGTCCACTCCCCTGGCTGTCATGAGTGGACTGGATGGAAGACGGGGCAGTGGACATATAGTATGGCAGGACGCACTCTCCGCCTTCCATTTCAGCACATTCTCTTGCTCTTGGGGGTCGGTCAAAGGTGTACCCTGCGGCCCTGCAAGCTTTTGCAGAAAACCAGGAAACTTGAATTAGCGTCTTTCAACTGCTACCACAGCAGCAGGCACAGTGTCACCCCGCACACTACCACGGGCACCGTCTCTGCCCACCACACCAGTTCCACGCCCACGTCTCCCACCTCTACCACCTTTAGCCTTGCCCCTGGTGTTCTCCATAATATATATATATATATATATATATATACAGTACAGACCAAAAGTTTGGACACACCTTCTCATTCAAAGAGTTTTCTGTATTTTCATGACTATGAAAATTGTAGATTCACACTGAAGGCATCAAAACGATGAATTAACCCCTTCCCGCCCAGCGCCGTACATGTACGGCGCAGCGGGACGTGACTTACCGCCCAGCGCCGCACATGTACGGCGCGCTGATCGGCGGCGGGGGTCCGGCAGTGCCCGCGGCAAATGAGGTGTGCGCATATTCAGGATGGCGCGCTGCTGTGACGGGGACCCGATGGCTTGGATGGCAGCCCAATGCCTTCCTTAGGCATCGTGGCTGCCATCCCTGCGAGCCTGTGCGATCCAGCCCCCTGGATCGCACAGGAAGCAGGCTGTAAGTGTATTACTGTGAGTAATACACTTACAGCCAATGCATTACAATACAACAGTATTGTAATGCATTGTGCAGGGGATCAGACCCCCAAAAGTTGAAAAAAAGGTGAAAAAAAAGTTAAAAAATAAAGTAAAAAAAAATAATAATAAAAGTTTCAAGTAAAAAAAAGAAAAACGCCATTTCCCCCCCCAATAAAGTAAAAAAAATTGTTAAAAAAAGAAAAAAAAAAGAAAAAGTAGGCATATTAGGTATCGCCGCGTCCATTTCGACTGGCTCTATAAAAATATCACATAATCCATCCCGCCAGGTAAACACAGTAAAAAATAAAAAATAAAAACAGTGCCAAAATAGCCATTTTTTTGGTCACCTTCCCCCACAAAAAGTGTAATACTACGCAATCAAAAAGGTGTATTTACCCCAAAATGGTACTAATAAAATCGTCATCTCGGCCCGCAAAAAATGATACCCTACCTAAGACAATCGCCCAAAAAATAAAAATAATATGGCTCTCTTAAAATTGCAACACAAAATAAAGACTTTATTCTGTTCAAAAATAAATCTAATGTGTAAAACTTTCCAAAAATAAAAGTTAGACATATTTGGCATCTCCACGTCCGTAACAACCTGCTCTATAAAAATATTACATGAGATGGCCTCCCAGGTGAATGCTGCAAAAAATAAAAATAAAAAAACTATGACAAAACAGCCATTTTTTTCCCTCTTGCCTCACAAAAAGTGTAATAGCAGGCGATCAAAAAGGCGTATTTAACCCAAAATGGTACCAAACAAACCGTCATCTTGTCCTGCAAAAATGATACCCTACCTGAGACAATCGCCCGAAAAATAAAAAAAACATGGCTCTCTGAAAATGGCATCACAAAATAAAGATTTTATTCTGTTCAAAAATAAATCTAATGTGTAAAACTTTCCAAAAATAAAAAAGTAAACATATTTGGTATCGCCACATCCGTAACAACCTGCTCTATAAAAATATTACATGAGATGGCCCCCCAGGTGAAGGCTGCAAAAAAAAAAACTGCCAAAACAACCATTTTTTTCCCTCTTGCCTCAAAAAAAGTGTAATAGCAGGCGATCAAAAAGGCGTATTTAACCCAAAATGGTACCAATCAAACTGTCATCTTGTCCTGCAAAAATGATACCCTACCTGAGACAATCGCCCGAAAAATAAAAAAAATATGGCTCTCTGAAAATGGCAACACAAAATAAAGATTTTATTCTGTTCAAAAATAAATCTAATGTGTAAAACTTTCCAAAAATAAAAATGTTAGACATATTGGGTATCGCCGCGTCCGTAACAACCTGTTCTATAACAATATCACATGATTTGCCCTCTCTGGTGAATGAAAAAAAAAAACATGCCAAAACAGCTATGTTTGTTTTCCTTGACTCACAAAAAGTGTAATACCAAGCGATCAAAAAGTCTTATGTACCCCAAAATGGTACCAATTAAAACATTAGCTCATCCCGCAAAAAATGAGCCCCCACATAAGACAATAACTCAAAAAAATAAAAATCAGTGGCTCCCGCAAACCATTCCATCAAAATCTGTGTTGTAAAATCCATATGGCGCTCCTTCTGTTCTGAGTCCTGCCATGTGCCCCCACATCAGTTTACCACCACATGTGGGGTGTTGCCGTATTCAGGAAAAATTGGGTAACAAATTATGGGGTGCTTTTCTCCTGTTACCCCTTATGAAAATACAAAAAATTTGGGGCTAAACAACATTTTATTAGAAAAAATGAAATTTTTCATTTTCACAGCCAAGTGTTTCCAAATTTCATAAAACACTTAGTGGGTCAAAGTGGCCAGTACCCCCCTTAATATATTCGTTGAAGGGTGTAGTTTCCAAAATGGGGTCACTTTTTGAGGGTTTCCACTGTAGGGGTACGTCAGGGTCTCTCAATTACAAAATGGTGCCTAAAAACTATTCTAGCAAAATCCGCCTCCAAAATCCATATGGCGCTCCTTTCCTTCTGACCACTGCCACAAACCCATAGAGATGTTTACCACCACATATGGGGTATTTCTGTAAACTGCAGAATCAGAGTAATGTATATTGAGGTTTAGTTTGCTGTTAACTCTTGCTGTGTTGCAAGAAAAAAATTATTAACATGAATAATCTACCAAAAAAGTGAAATTTTGAAATTTCACCTCCTTTAATTCTTGTGGAACACCTCAACGGTTAACAAAGTTTGTAACAGCAGTTTTTTATAATTTGAGGGGTGTAGTTTCTAAAATGGGGTCATTTATGGGTGGGTTTCATTATGTAAGCCCCTCAAAATCACTTTATATATGAATTGGTGCTTAAAAAAATGGTTTTGGAAAATTTGGTGAAAATTTGAAAAATGGCTTCTAAACTTCTAAGCCCTCTAACGTCCTAAAAAAGTAAAATGACATTTATAAAATGATGCCAACATAAAGTAGACATATGGGGAATGTAAAATAATAACTATTTTTGGAGGTATTACTATGTATTTTGAAAGTAGAGAAATTGAAATTTGGAAATTTGGAAATTTTTCCAAATTTTTGGTAAATTTGGTATTTTTTTTAATAAATATAAAGGAAATATTTTGCCAAAAATTTACTACTGTCGTGAAGCACAATATGTTACAAGAAAACAATCTCAGAATGGCCTGGATAAGTAAAAGCGTTCCTAAGTTATTACCACATAAAGTGACACATGTCAGATTTGCAAAAAATGGCCTGGGCAGAAAGGTGAAAACAGGCCCGGGGTTGAAGGGGTTAACACAAATGGAATTATATACTTAACAAAAAAGTGTGAAACAACTGAAAATATGTCTTATATTCTAGGTTCTTCAAAGTAGCCACCTTTTGCTTTGATTACTGCTTTGCACACTCTTGGCATTCTCTTGATGAGCTTCAAGAGGTAGTCACCTGAAATGGTTTTCACTTCACAGGTGTGCCCTGTCAGGTTTAATAAGTGGGATTTCTTGCCTTATAAATGGGGTTGGGACCATGAGTTGGGTTGGGCAGAAGTCAGATGGATACACAGCTGATAGTCCTACTGAATAGACTGTTAGAATTTGTATTATGGCAAGAAAAAAGCAGCTAAGTAAAGAAAAACGAGTGGCCATCATTACTTTAAGAAATGAAGGTCAGTCAATCCGAAAAATTGGGAAAACTTTGAAAGTGTCCCCAAGTGCAGTCACAAAAACCATCACGCGCTACAAAGAAACTGGCTCACATGAGGACCGCCCCAGGAAAGGAAGACCAAGAGTCACCTCTGCTGCGCAGGATAAGTTCATCCGAGTCACCAGCCTCAGACAGAAAGCTCAGATTAGAGACCTGGTCAATGTCACATAGAGTTCTAGCAGCAGATAAAACTGTTAAGAGGAGACTGTGTGCAGAAGGCCTTCATGGTAAAATAGCTGCTAGGAAACCACTGCTAAGGACAGGCAACAAGCAGAAGAGACTTTTTTGGGCTAAAGTGGGCTAAAGTTGGAAATCTGTGCTTTGGTGTGATGAGTCCATATTTGAGATCTTTGGTTCCAACCACCGTGTCTTTGTGCGACGCAGAAAAGGTGAACGGATGGACTCTACATGCCTGGTTCCCACGGCGAAGCATGGAGGAGGAGGTGTGATGGTGTGGGGCTGCTTTGCTGGTGACACTGTTGGAGATTTATTCAAAATTGATGGCATACTGAACCAGCATGGCTACCACAGCATCTTGCAGCAGCATGCTATTCCATCCAGTTTGCGTTTAGTTGGACCATCATTTATTTATCAACAGGACAATGACCCCAAACACACCTCCAGGCTGTGATGGGGGAGAGTGATGGGGTGCTACGCCAGATGACCTGGCCTCCACAGTCACCAGATCTGAACCCAATCAAGATGATTTGGGGTGAGCTGGACCGCAGAGTGAAGGCAAAAAAGCCAACAAGTGCTAAGCATCTCTGGGAACTCCTTCAAGACTTTTGGAATACCATTTCAGGTGACTACCTCTTGAAGCTCATCAAGAGAATGCCAAGAGTGTGAAAAGCAGTAATCAAAGCAAAAGGTGGCTATTTTGAAGAACCTAAAATATAAGACATATTTTCAGTTGTTTCACACTTTTTGTCAAGTATATAATTCCACATGTGTTAATTCATAGTTTTGATGCCTTCAGTGTGAATCTACAATTTTCATAGTCATGAAAATACAGAAAACTCTTTGAATGAGAAGGTGTGTCCAAACTTTTGGTCTGTACTGTACGTCTATATAAGTATAGGATGTATGAAGTTAGCTTGCACACGTGTGCACAAAATGCTATCATGCACGCACAATACGCACCACAGTATACACACTCTACTAATGTACGTATCAGCTTTATTAGAATAGATGCCTTACAGTATCACACACTTTATGACACTGTGAGAGCACCTAATGCATGATACAGCACAGATTACAGCAAGCAACACTGTATCTGTAGGGTCAGACAATGACTCCACAGACTGCAGTATATTTCTGCTGGGCTGCTTGCAGAAATATGATTTGCACTTCTGTAGCTGGATTGTAGTCTTAAAAAAGACTTTTGGGTCACAAATGCAGTTCCCTGCCTAATAGAAAAGAATATACTCCTATTTCATATGCTTTCGCTATCCCTATCACACGCACACTCTTTCCCTCTCCTAAAACCACAAGGTGTGTGATCCGAGCCCCAGGCATACACATATATATAATAGCACGTCACCTGATGCAGGCAGCCAATCACTCCTAGACACGTAAAAAAGGTAGTAGGTCATGGCAGGAGGTCCCCCAGGCTTCCCTGCATATTTATTGGCTAAGAAATAGGCGCTAAACATGCAAGGAGGAGTTAAAGAAAAAAACACGCATTTCACACGCTAGTCGGCCGAGTAACGAATACTTACGAGTACGCAAATATTTGTGCGGATAACGAATCTTTACAAATATATTTGCTCATCTCTAATTAGAACCTTTCAAAAGTCTATATACCTGACATCTGTTGGTATTTATTCTATCATTAATTTAGGCCGCAGTTGCTCATTTGCGTCTGCAGTATAACTTGCGCAAGGAGGGACTTATACTGTAGAGATAGGATTTGGCTAGGCAGGGCTAGTAGTTCTGTTCAAAAGACACAAAACTCCATTGTTAAATCTGGCTGCATTTTTTTTCTTTTGGGGCAAAAAGAACGCATGTGTGCCTGGCACTACCACTACGTGCACAGCGTGTGTATTAGAAACTTTCAAAAGTCTATATACCTGACATCCGTTGGTATTTTTTCTACCGTTAATTTAGGCCACAGTTCCTTATTTGCGTCTGCTATATACCATTTACGCAAGGAGGGACTTAAACTGTAGGGATAAGATTTGGCTAGGTAGGGCTAGTAGTTCTCTTCAAAAGACACAAAAGTCCACTGTTAAAGCTGGCTGCATTTTTTTCTTTTGGGGCAAAAAGAACGCAAGTGTGCCTGACACTACCAGCACTTGCACAGCGTGTGTATTAGAACCTTTCAAAAGTCTATATACCTGACATCCGTTGGTATTTTTTCTACTGTTAATTTAGGCCACAGTTCCTCATTTGCGTCTGCAGTTTAACTTGCGCAAGGAGGGACTTATACTGTAGGGATAGGATTTGGCTAGGCAGGGCTAGTACTTCTGTTCAAAAGACACAAAAGTCCATTGTTAAATCTGGCTGCATTTTTTTTTTCTTTTGGGGCAAAAAGAACGCAAGTGTGCCTGACACTACCACTACGCGAACAGCGTGTGTATTAGAACCTTTCAAAAGTCTATATACCTGACATCCGTTGGTATTTTTTCTACCGTTAATTTAGGCCACAGTTCCTCATTTGCGTCTGCTATATAACATTTGCGCAAGGAGGGACTTATACTGTAGGAATAAGATTTGGCTAGGTAGGGCTAGTAGTTCTGTTCAAAAGACACAAAAGTCCATTGTTAAATCTGGCTGCATTTTTTTTCTTTTGGGGAAAAAAGAACGCAAGTGTGCCTGACACTACCAGCACGTGCACAGCGTGTGTATTAGAACCTTTCAAAAGTCTATATACCTGACATCCGGTGTCATTTTTCGTACCGTTAATTTAGGCCGTTGTTCCTTATTTGCGGCTGCTCTATAATGTTTGCGCATTCTAAATATTTGAGATTCGGTGAAATTTTTCTGATCTTACACTTAATAAAAATCTGCACTACTGTACTTGTGACAAAGTTGCATATATGCTATATAATATGAGCAATGCGAACAGTAAGGGACATGTAAGTGAGCGTGCTTCTGATGGTGAACGCAGAGGCCATGGCTCTGGGCGCGGTGAAACTGTGCCTGCTGGCAGAGCCCAAGAAACAAAGTCATCCAAAACTCCTAGCTTCATGTCACAGTTTGCAGGGCGGAGCAAGACACCACTCTTGTTGCCACACCAGTGCGAGCAGGTAGTCGATTGGATTGCAGCAGATAATGCTTGCAGTCAGTTCTGCACCTCCCTCTTTTCCACAAAGTCCAGTCTCAGTAGCCAAGAGTCTGGGCAACCGCATCCTCACCCTGATCCTCCTTCCTCCCACCATGCAGAGTCTGGGCAAAGAACTAATCCCACATTCGGATATCCCGAGGAGCTTTTTTCATCACCGTTCCTTGGCTTGAGCCTCTCGCCAAGGCCGCTTGAAGTGGGACATGAGGAGATATTGTGCCCTGATTCCCAACCTATTGAGCAAACACAGTCTGAAGAAGATGACAATGGGAAACGGCAAGTAGCGTCTCTCGAGGTGCATGATGATGATGAGACACAGTTGCCAATAAGTCAAGGGCAACTAGTGCCTCAAGAGGTTGATGATGAGGATGAGACGCAGTTAAGTCAGGTTCTTGTTAGCTCACCATGTCAGGAGGAGGACCAGAGTGAGGAAGGGGAAGAGGAAGTGATGGACGATGAAATTGCTGACCCAACTTGGGAAGGTGGCAAGCCGAGCGAGGACAGCAGTACAGAGGGGAAGGGATCCGCAGCACAGCAACAGGCTAGAAGAGGCAGTGGGGTGGCAAAAGGGAGAAGGCAGGCCATGCCATCCAGGCCCGCAACTGTTCCCCAGAGCAGCCCCTTGCGGCAAGCTCCCTTAGGTGTTCTGCAGTCTGGCGTTTTTTTGAAGAAAGTGCTGACGATAAACGGATTGTAATTTGCAACCTGTATTGCAAGTCATACCAAGATGAGCAGGGGCGTAAACACCAGCAACCTGACCACCACCAGCATGATCCGCCACATGTCAGCAAAGCACCCTAAAAGGTGGGACGAACGCCTGGGTCCACAATCTGTGTCTGCAGTTCACACTACTGCCTCCTCTTCCCCTCTGTTACGTGCTGTCCAAGACGCAGGCCTAGATGCCTCCTGCCCTGCACCTGGACCATTGCAAGAACCATCAGCCAGCACGTCCACTACAGTGTCCCAGCGCAGCGTTCAAATGTCCTTACCCCAGGCATTTTAACGCAAGTGCAAATACCCTGCCACCCACCCACAGGCCATAGCTTTAAACGCGCAACTTTCTAAATTGCTGGCCCTGGAAATGTTGCCGTTTAGGCTGGTGGACACCGAGGCTTTTCACAGCCTGATGGCGGCGGCTGTCCCTCGTTGTGCAGTCCCCAGCTGCCACTATTTTTCCCGGTGTGCCGTCCCCGCCTTACACCAACATGTGTCCCGAAACATAACCCGTGCCCTGACCAACGCAGTTACTGGAAAGGTCCACTTAACAACTGACACATAGACAAGTGCTTCTGGCCAGGGACGCTACATTTCCCTGACGGCACACTGGGTGAACATTGTGGAGGCTGGGAGCGAGTCATACCCTGGGATGGCACAGGTGCTACCGACGCCGAGGATTGTGGGCTCTACTTCCATCCGGATTTCCACCACCACCTACAGTAGCGGCTGCAACCCCTCCTTCTCTTCCTCCACCTCCTCCTCCACTTCCACTGCAGAATTCGAATCTTGCAGCACCAGTCAGATTTCTGTCAGTAGCTGGAAGCAGTGTAGCACAGCAGTCGGGAAGTGGCAACAGGCTGTGCTGAAGCTTATTTGCCTAGGTGATAAACAGCACACTGCTGCAGAGCTGTGACAGGGCATAAGGGAGCAGGCTGAGCTGTGGCTCTCACCAGTCAACCTACAGACAGGAATGGTTGTATCTGATAACAGCCGCAACTTGGTTGCGGCTTTGGAGCTGGCCAACCTCACAGACATACCATGCCTGGCCAGGTGCGTCACCTGTGTGCCCATTTCTGCAAATCACGTACAGATTCAGCCGGCCTGGCAACGCTGCAGCAGCGCTTGCGCTTGCCAGCTCACCGACTGCTGTGCGACCTGAGCATGCGCTGGAATTCCACCTTCCAACCACATGTTGGGCAGGCTTTGTGAGCAGCAGAGGGCAGTAGTAGAATACCAGCTGCAACACGGTTGTCGCCTTTCTAGTCAGCATCCGCTCTTCACAAGTGACGAGTGGGCATTGATGTCTGACCTCTGTGGGGTTTTAAACAACTTTGATGAATCTACACAGATGGTGAGCGGCGATAATGCAATTATCAGCATAACCATCTAACTTCTGTGTGTACTAAAAAGAGGAGGAAGAGGACGAGGAGGATATTGAGTCATCCTCCTGGTGGCGAGAGCGAAGCCTTGTCTGTTGGTACTCTGGCACACATGGCTGACTTCATGCTATGCTGCCTTTCCCATGAACCTCGCATTATACTCATATTAGCCAACACCGATTACTGGTTGCTCACCCTTCTCGACCCTCGCTACAAAGAGAACCTCTCATCTCTCATTCCTGTGGTGGAGAGGACAAGTAAAATGTTGCAAAACCAGAAGGCCCTTGTCGAAAAATTGCTCCAAAAATTTCCATTTGACAACGCTGGTGGCAGAGTCCGTAGTTCCTTGGCCACCCGAGAAGGGGAGACGAGGGGAACACACAGCAGTTCCAACAAAGGCAAGGCGACATTCTCCAAGGCCTGGGACAGTTTCATGACACCCCGCCAGCACCCTCACTCTGATGAGCGGCCTAGTGTCACAAGGAGGGAAAAGTTTTGGAAGATGGTAGAGGAGTACCTAGCTGACCGTGTCAACGTCCTCAGCGATCCCTCTGTGCCGTATAATTATTGGGTGTCTAAGCTGGACATGTGGCACGAACTAGCGCTCTACACCTTGGAGGTGCGGTGCTGCCCTGCCCTGCCATCAGCGTTTTGTCTGAGCGGGTATTTAGTGCCACTGGGGGCATAATTACTGATAAGCGCATCCGCCTGTCAACTGACAATGCTGACAGGTTGACGCTTATCAAAATGAACAAGGCCTGGATTGCCCCTGACTTCTCTACTCCACCAGAGGAAAGTGGCTTAACATGAAGGAACCTTGAATATGGCTTTTAGGGTGTATTGAATACACTGTATTCCCATGTACCCCTTCCTCTTCTCATCCTCTTTCTCCTCATCCTCCATCATATGAAAATGCTTAGTCTGCCCTCGAAGTTCACCAGCTGGGCCTGCACCATAATTTTTTAGATGGTCAGCTCACCAGCTGGGCTGGAACCATAATTTTTTTACACGGGCTGCTAACCAGCTGGCCCTGCACCATAATTTTTTACACAGTCAGCTCTGCTGAATGTCAACCATAATTTTTTACATAGTCAGCTCTGCTGCATGTCAACCATAATGTTTTACACGGTCTGCTCTGCTGCATGTCACCCATAATTTCTAACACGATCAGCTCTGCTGAATGTCAACCATAATTTTTAACACGTTCAGCTCTGCTGCATGTCAACCATAATTTTTAACACGTTCAGCTCTTTTGAATGTCAACCATAATGTTTTACACGTTCAGCTCTGCTGAATGTCAACCATAATTTTTAACACGTTAAGCTCTGCTGCATGTCAACCATAATTTTTTACACACTCAGCTCTGTTACATGTCACCCATAATTTTTTACACACTCAGCTCTGCTTCATGTCAACCATAATTTTTTACACACTTAGCTATGCTGCATGTCAACCATAATTTTTAACATGTTCAGCTCTGCTGAATGTCAACCATAATTTTTTACACGGTCAGCTCTGCTGTATGTCAACTATAATTTTTTACATGGTCAGCTATGCTGCATGTCAACCATAATTTTTAACACGTTCAGCTCTGGTGCATGTCAACCATAATTTTTAACACGTTCAGCTCTGCTGCATGTCAGCCATAATTTTTAACACGTTCAGCTCCTTTATGTGATATACTGGTTGTATCGGAGTGCCTCATCCGTGTAATTTTTGGCAGCACTTGTGCTTGACGTACAAGTAAATATATGTTTCCTAACAATATTTCCTCTAAAATCGATGTTATCTTGAGTTTTAGGGGGGTATTTTTGTAATTCCTTAAAAGTGGCGTAATAGTCGGACATCATCGTTAATAGCAGCGACTTTGGTGTCCAAGATGCATCCAGACATCCTCCCCATGCTGTTCCCTTACCATTTCAGTCGTGTTTTCACCATTTTCTCACGTTTCCCTATCAACCAGACACCCTCCCCTTTGCAGAGCAGGGGGTGCCTGGTCTTCTCCCATAGACTTCCATTATACTCGGGTGCTCAGCCGAGCACTCAAGCACCACCTAGCGTTCGGTCAGAGCACCTGAGCACCCGACATCGAGGTGCTCGATCATCACTAGTCATATCACGTTCCCGGGCTTCTTACGTTTTTTCAGTTGACAACATGTATAGACACCATTTTAGGAAAAAATTGATTTGTTACGAAGTGAGAGGAAATTCAGATTCGTGATGAATCAAAATTTTCCTGAAATTCGGATTGAAGTCAATTCATTTTGATTTGATTAGCTCAACACTAATAATGATGTTTGGTGCGTAGTAAAGAAATGTACACATTTTTATAACATATCACATTAGAGTGCTGTTTTCAATAGAAATATTAAAGTACCCTCCAAAGATTAAAAAATTATATATTATTAATTGTGAAAGTAGTTTTTAAAGTCCAATCTAAGCTAGGGCTAAAGTTACTGTATGACCTTGTTGGCAAAGGCTGTCCTCAAATAATGAGACACTTAATAGTTTCTCTTTCACTAGGTACTGTATTTTTCGCCACATACGATGCATTTTCCCCCAAAAGTAGGGGGAAAATGCCCCAGCGTCTTATGGTGTGAATACTAATGAGTGCTGGAGGACCGGGAAGCGGTGAAGGCCCTGTACTCACCTCTTCCTGGTCCTTGGCTGTCAGCTTTGCTGTGGCTGCGCACAGCGTGAGGGCGCTCTGTGATCTCACGCTGCGCTAGTCAGATCACAGCACAGCCGATGGAGGAGGAGGAAGAAGAGTACTGGAGCAGAGGAGCGGTGGTGTTAGGAACAGGAGAGGTAAGTGTGTTTTTTAATTTTATTAAACATGTGGCAATAGGGGCATCTGGGGCTGATCTTAGGCAATGGGGGTTGCTGGGGGCTAACATGAGAGGCAATGGGGACTACTGGGGATGATATGAGGCAATGAGGGCTGCTGTGGACTAATATGAAGCAATGGAGGCTGTCAGAGGCTGATATGAGGCAATGGGGGCTGCTGGAGGCTGATGAAAGGCTGCTGGGGCTAATGAGAGGCAATGGGGCTGATGAGAGGCATATGGGGACTGATGAAAGGCATGAGGCTCTTATCTGAGGTCTGGTTAAGGGTCATTCACATTGGGGTCTGACCTGAGGTCTTGTTGGGGTCTTATTAACATTGGGGGTCTGATTGGGGCTATTTGCTGAGGTCTGATTAACATTTGGTGTCTGATTGGTGGTCTGACCTGAGGTGTAATGAAAAATATTTTTTTCTTTTTTCCTCCTCTACAACCTACGTAGGTGCTTCTTATAGGGCGAAAAATACTGTATTTTTTGGTATTTTCCTCAAATTCTTCCCTAGAGCACTTTTGTATTTACTGATATTCATTAAGCCTTTTTTTACTGCAGCATTTTCCAATCTGATATTTTCCTTAATGTTTCTCATTGTCAAATTTAATAATTTTGAAAAATCTTCTATAAATAAATCACCTTTACTTAAGCCAAAGATCAGTCAGATTTAATTTTTATTGCTCACATCAGGATCTTCATTTGAATCTCAACCTTTATAACCTAATAGAACAGTCTGAGAGCGTGGCACTTCTTTTCATAGCATTCTCCAGCAAAAGAACCCATATAACCTTGTAGTTCTGAATCTTCTGATTAATGCTGCATTCATTTATTGCAGTTAATTTAAGATAGATAGATAGATAGATAGATAGATAGATAGATAGATAGATAGATAGATAGATAATAGAAAAATAAAGCAGCACTCTAGATATCGTGAAAGGGTGGAAGGGTGGTGGACCAACTTTATTCAGCCCAAATGCAACTTTTCAGCCCAGCACAATGAGGATAGATAGATAGATAGATAGATAGATAGATAGATAGATAGATAGATAGATACTGTAGATAGGTAGGTAAAGTCAACCTCAGATGAACAACACATGACAAATTACACCACTGGGGTCATTTATCAATCTGGTGTAAATTAGAACTGGCTTAGTTGCCCATAGCAACCAATCAGATTCCACCTTTTATTTTTGACAGCTCATTTGGAGAATGAAAGGTTGAATCTTATTGGTTGCTATGGACAACTAAGCCAGTTCTACTATACACCAGTTTGATAAATGACACCACATGTCTTTAATTACCAAAAACTAGGCCAAATGCAGAAACTGTGCTTTAAAAAGTAAGTACTCACTTATTAGTTCCAGTAAGGAATTAACAGGGTTAAGTAACGACCCGATGCTGCTAATTAGGCTTGAGTGAATTGAAATATCCAAAGTGGACTTTGATCTGAATTTCAGGGGAGGTTTGATTCTCCACAGAGCCGAATTTCCTAGTGCTTTGTGTTAACAAATTTTTAAATGGCATTAAAAAAAATATACTCACCTCATCCATTTGAGCGTGAAGAGGCCACCGCGGCAATCTTGATTGGAAATCCCATGCAAAATCTTATGATATCACCACAGCAGCCAGCATGATTTTGCCTGGGATCTTCAATCAAGATGGCCATGGCGGTCTTTTCGTGCTCAAATAGATACAGTGTGTTTATTTTAACTCGTTAACCCCTGAATGGCCTCATTTTTAATCTCAGATGCCGGAATCAGCGATGAATGCAGCATCTAAGGGTTTCAATGACAGGGTGTGGTGCAATCGCTGATCCCTGTCAGTGCGCCCGCTAATTACAACAGTTCATTAAGAAGTGAATTTCTTTGTAAAATTTGGAGAAGCAGCCAAATCAAATTTTAGTAAACTTTGCTCAACACTATTGCTTATCAAATGACCCATTTTCAAACAATTTAAAGTCCATCATTCTACAGTGAGAAAGATTTTTCACAAGTTGAAAACATTCAAGACAGCTGACAATCCTCCCAAGAGTGGATGTCTCCACTCTTGGGAGGATACATCCCAGAGCAGACCAAAACTGAGCCATACAACAGGACAGTAATCAGATCTGCAAATCTATGCCCAGAAATGCCCAGTAAAAGTCTAGACCTCCAGAACTATTTGAGAGACAGTTTAATGGCATACAGAAAATTGTGACTTCAAGTTCTTCACAAATAACTTTTCAATTTTTTAAAGTTCTGTACTGTAGCATAGGAAGTATCCGGAGTCCCTTTTTGTGCTTATACACATAAGCACAAACCGAGCTTTATTCGGGAATGATGATGGAAAGGCCTAAGTTTGTTATAAAACAGGAGATAGATTTCAGACTGCCTCAGACTCCCTTAGCCACTGGAATCAATATCGGGTTACTGATAACAGCTGTGTCATGAGCAGAGATGAGCAAATCGATTCTACCGAATTTCTTGTTATTCATTTTAGGCAAATGAAATGTGAACAAAAGAAAGACCCATGCACAGAAAAAGTAGCCTGATTAGCTGAGTGGCCTTGGGGATGCTCTTGAGGGTGCTATTTCTCATTAGGGAAACTACTATCATAAGGTATCAGATAGGCTTAGTTTTTTTAATTTCGGAAGGAAAGCTAATTTGGATATCTTTCCCAGAAACCCAAAGGTATGCAGATTAGCTTTCCTTTCAAGAATAAAAGAACACTAATGGTAGAATGAATTCAGACCCATATAGAATTCCTTGAAAAATTTGCTGACTTGGACACAAAACAAATTTCAAGAAATGTGTTCATCTCTACAACCGAACTAAAATGCAGCAACAACTGAACAGCCAACTTCTATTAAACCAGTGTTGTCTCAGATGCAATATAATTACAAAACAGAATAATACTTCCTATGTAGGAGCATGTTTTAATTGATACATTTGTTACTTCATGTTTATGTCTGGCAGATCACATTAAAACCATTCTTTGTACTATATTACGAGGCAAACTGGAAAACAGAAGGTGGTATTCTCCAACATGATTCTAAGCACTTCCAGAATGTGAATTATTGAAAATGAACAGCTTTCAAGGCATTTCAGTTTACAGCATTAATAAATTAATAGTTGCAGTCTGCTTTGAAGGTATGCACTGGAGAACAAAAGCATGTTCATCCAGACTTTTAGAGATGTGCATCTGAGTCAGTACCCTCAGAGATATATTGGCATATTAAAAGGCTGGTATGCCGTAGCTGATAGAACCATAAAAATGAGACTACAAACATGTACAAAACTGTTGTAAATTATTGTAACAAATGTAAATTACTACTATGCCCTGCAATCTTATCACAAATGTAGTCATATGGAAGTTGAATTATCACTCTTCTTGTGATCTAGTGATCTCCAAGGATCTTGCTGCCTCTGTCATAATGCCTAAAGCATATTTATTACACAGTGTAAAGTGAGGCAATTTCAATGTACTTTCTCTCTTAGTTACAGTAGCCACTAGTTTCACTATCAATCTGTTTGTGAAGCCATTGGCTACAGAGTTCTGCTGATGTGACTCACATTGTAACAAACTACAGCTGTGAGAAGCGATAGGTCTATCTCAAGCTACACAAACACTCTTCATATGCTCTATTGGAAGAAATAAACAACATTCGCGGGCTAGACCCTGCTCAAGAACCTTGCTACTTGCTTTAGAAAAAGGTTACTGCAAAGAGAATGTCTTGCTCTACAAATCTAAGTTGACTATATTTTATGTGTTCATTAAATGGGTGGCAATTGATACTAAAACCAACAACTGCAGGAAAAGATGTGTGGAGGACCACCACAACTGCAATGGAAATAACAGATGTACATCTCAGATTTCAGCAGCCAGGCTCTGGCTGATTAATGGGGTGGCTTCCTTTAGAGAAAAAAACTATTCAGCTCAGATGATCCTTGTACGTACCTCTTATTTACAAAATACTAGGCAACTCTTTTAACTCCTTCCAGTTTTCACCTTCCTGACCGAGCGTTTTTTGTTTTTTTTTTTTGCATATGTTATATGTGTCACCTTATGTGGTAATAACTTGGAATGTTTTTACTTAGTCAAGTGATTCTGAGAATTTATGGCCCATTCAGACCGCCGTATTATTGCGGGTCCGCAATAATGCGGACCCGCAATACTACGGCTGCCGCCCGGCGTGTGTTCCACAGCGCTGCGGGTCACACGGCGGGGCACCCCATTCAAAATGCCTATACTTGTCTGCTGTTGCGGACAAGTATAGGACATGCTTTATCTTTTTATGCGGAGCCGCGGCACAGAGCTGGCTCCATGCCGCGGCTGCTCGCTCCCATAGAGGTGAATGGGGCTGCATCTATTCCGCAATATTTCGGCCCCATTCACATTTGAGTTGATGTGTTTTGTCTTTATAAACAAATCCAAATTTTTAAAAACTATTGTAACTTTTTAAAATTGGAATTTTGGAGAAAATTTTAGAAAGTACATACCTCAAATTATTCCAATCTGAATGTATAAACACTAGAGATGAGCGAGTAGTGTTCGATCGAGCCGGTATTCGATCGAATACTACGCTATTCGGCATACTCGATTTCGATCGAGTATAACAGCGATGGCGCACTTAGAATTCGTTTCCCCTCCCACCTTCCCTGGCACTCTTTTTCCACCAATCACCATGCAGGGGGGGTATGACAGGCCCGCGGAGCACGCTGGCAGCGCGAAAACGGCGTCTACATGGATTGGCTGGAAAAACCACGTGACCTTGAATATTAATAACTCAGGTCTTCCTGCTCGTTCGCATATGCTGCGTGAACTTAGTCAGGGACAGAGGCTGGAGAAGGGAGAGATAGGTTTTAGCTGTTGGACAGGCAGGAGCGTGATTAAAAGCCCTTATCAGGGCTACTATAGTGCAGTACAGTGATAGCTTTACTACTATATACACTCTGCAGAGAACGGCTGCTGTATTCAGGGATAGCTGCTGGAGTAGGGACAGAGAGAGGCATTAGTGGTGTATTAGGTGCTCTGCTACATACCAAACTATATTTGGCACTACTGTGGCTGCAAAACCCTGTTATATACCTAGTGTGTATATGCACCATCTGATCATCTGGCAGTATACGGCTGTGTATGTTTTTTTTTTTTTAAATACAGTTTCTTTGGCTCTAGTGTTCTGGGTTCTGTGTGCCTGCAATACCCTTTTTGTATACCAGGTGTAAATACCCACCGTCTGACCTGTTAGTACACGGCTGTGTACTCAGACATATTTAAAAAAAAGTCCTGTTATTTGGCACCTGTATTGTGCGTTATGCGTGCCTGCAAAACTCTTTTATATACGTGCTGTTAATACCCACCGTCTGACCTGTTAGTACACGGCTGTGTAATCAGACATATTTAAAAAAAGGCCTTTTATTTGGCACCTGTATTGTGCGTTCTGCGTGCCTGCAAAACTCTTTTATATACGTGCTGTTAATACCCACCATCTGACCTGTTAGTACACGGCTGTGTAATCAGACATATTTTAAAAAAAGTCCTTTTATTTGGCACCTGTACTGTGCGTTCTGCGTGCCTGCAAAACTCTTTTATATACGTGCTGTTAATACCCACCGTCTGACCTGTTAGTACACGGCTGTGTAATCAGACATATTTAAAAAAAGGCCTTTTATTTGGCACCTGTACTGTGCGTTCTGCGTGCCTGCAAAACTCTTTTATATACGTGCTGTTAATACCCACCGTCTGACCTGTTAGTACACCGCTGTGTAATCAGACATATTTTAAAAAAAGTCCCTTTATTTGGCACCTGTACTGTGCGTTCTGCGTGCCTGCAAAACTCTTTTATATACGTGCTGTTAATACCCACCGTCTGACCTGTTAGTACACGGCTGTGTAATCAGACATATTTAAAAAAAGGCCTTTTATTTGGCACCTGTATTGTGCGTTCTGCGTGCCTGCAAAACTCTTTTATATACGTGCTGTTAATACCCACCATCTGACCTGTTAGTACACGGCTGTGTAATCAGACATATTTTAAAAAAAGTCCTTTTATTTGGCACCTGTACTGTGCGTTCTGCGTGCCTGCAAAACTCTTTTATATACGTGCTGTTAATACCCACCGTCTGACCTGTTAGTACACGGCTGTGTAATCAGACATATTTAAAAAAAGGCCTTTTATTTGGCACCTGTATTGTGCGTTATGCGTGCCTGCAAAACTCTTTTATATACGTGCTGTTAATACCCACCGTCTGACCTGTTAGTACACCGCTGTGTAATCAGACATATTTTAAAAAAAGTCCCTTTATTTGGCACCTGTACTGTGCGTTCTGCGTGCCTGCAAAACTCTTTTATATACGTGCTGTTAATACCCACCGTCTGACCTGTTAGTACACGGCTGTGTAATCAGACATATTTAAAAAAAAGTCCTTTTATTTGGCACCTGTACTGTGCGTTCTGCGTGCCTGCAAAACTCTTTTATATACGTGGTGTTAATACACACCGTCTGACCTGTTAGTACACGGCTGTGTAATCAGACATATTTAAAAAAAAGTCCTGTTATTTGGCACCTGTACTGTGCATTCTGCGTGCCTGCAAAACTCTTTTATATACGTGCTGTTAATACACACCGTCTGACCTGGTAGTACACGGCTGTGTAATCAGACATATTTAAAAAAAAGTCCTTTTATTTGGCACCTGTACTGTGCGTTCTGCGTGCCTGCAAAACTCTTTTATATACGTGGTGTTAATACACATCGTCTGACCTAGTAGTACACGGCTGTGTACCTAGAAATATTTAAAGAAAAGGCCTTTTATTTGGCACCTGTATTGTGCCTTCTGCGTGCCTGCAAAACTCTTTTATATACGTGGTGTTAATACACACCGTCTGACCTTGTAGTACACGGCTGTGTACCTAGAAATATTTTAAAAAAAGTCCTTTTATTTGGCACCTGTACTGTGCGTTCTGCGTGCCTGCAAAACTCTTTTATATACGTGCTGTTAATGCCCACCGTCTGACCTGTTAGTACACGGCTGTGTAATCAGACATATTTAAAAAAAAGTTCTTTTATTTGGCACCTGTACTGTGCGTTCTGCGTGCCTGCAAAACTCTGTTATATACGTGGTGTTAATACACACCGTCTGACCTGGTAGTATACGGCTGTGTACACCAAATATTGTAACAAAAAAAAAAATGCGGACGGCTAGCGGAATCGGACGTGGACGTGGACGAGGACGGGGGCGCGGAAATGCTGTTGGGGGCCTTGTTGAAGCCAGTGGGGATACAATGCGTGCTGGTGAGGGGCAGCCAGGATTCCGCTCATCCAGAACCCCTGCCTTTATGGGACAGTTAAGCAGGGGGTGGGTTACACCGCTGTTGAGGCCTGAGCAGTGTGAACAGGTGGTGCAATGGATAGCCGATAGCGCTTCCACACAGTTGTCCACCAGCCAGTCATCCACACAGTCTCACTCTGACCCTCCTTCCTCCACACCTGGCCAACAGAGTCATCCCACCCTTGACCCCTCCCAGGAGCTCTTTTCGGGTCCTTTTTCAGATGTGCCGGAAGAATCCCTGGAGCTACCAGAGGAATTTGTTTGTAGTGATGCCCAACCACTTGAGTATTCGCCATCTCCTGCTGATGTGGACCCTGAACCAGCATCTGTTATCATGAGCGATGATGATGATGAGACGCAGTTGCCATCAAGGGAGGCTGTTGGAATGTCCAGTGGGCAGGAGGAGGAGCAGAGTGAGGAAGTGGAAGAGGAGGTGGTGGATGACGAAATGACCGACCCCACTTGGCCAGGGGTGATGTCCAGCGGGGAAAGCAGTGGAGAGGTGGTGGTCTGCGCAGCACCGAAAAAGGCAGCAAGAGGCAGAGGGATGTCCAGAGGCAGAGGACAGTCCAGACAGAGAAGTGAGGCCACAGCCAGCAGGGCCGAAGCTGTTCCCGGCAGCGGGCAGTCGCGCGAAGCTCCCCCATCGAGGCCTCGTACTTCTGTGGTGTGGAGATTTTTTAATGTTTGTGCGGATGACAAACTGAGCGCGGTTTGCACACTCTGCCACTCAAAACTGAGTAGGGGCTCTGAGAAGAGCAATCTGACCACCTCAGGCATGCGGTGTCACTTGGAAGTCAAGCACTGGGCTGAGTGGGAGAGAGCAAACGCAATACAACCTGCACCAGGTCTTCCTGCCACTGCCTCTTCCCCTTTGTTGTGTGCTGCTACTGCGGTCCAGACCTCCAGCCAGGACACCTCCACATCTGCCTCTGCTACTTTGGGGCCTTCTCCTGCTGCCTCCCCTTCCCCCTGCACCTGCACCTGCACCTTCACCTTCACCTTCACACTCCTCATCCCATCAACTGTCCATCTCGCAGGCGTTCGACCGCAGGCGGAAGTACGCCTCGAGTCACCCCCAAGCCCAAGCCTTAAACTGCCACATCTCCAAACTGCTGGCCCTGGAGATGTTGCCGTTTAGGCTTGTGGAGACGCAGGCCTTCCGCGACCTGATGGCGGCTGCCGCACCTCGCTATTCCGTCCCCAGCCACCACTACTTTTCCCGGAGTGCCGTCCCCGCCCTGCACCAGCACGTGTCGCGTAACATCAGGCGGGCCCTGAGGTACGCAGTCAGCACAAAGGTCCACTTGACCACCGACTCGTGGACAAGCGCTTGCGGCCAGGGATGATACATCTCTTTGACGGCACACTGGGTGAATGTTGTGGAAGCGGGGACGGGGTCGCAAACAGAGACGGCCTACCTACCACCCCCGCCCAAGATTGCCAGCAGGGGTTCTGATAAATCCTCCTCCTCCTCCTCCTCCTCCTCCTCCTCCTCCTCCTCCTCCTCCTCGCGTTGCAGCACTGGCGCGGGGAGACGTCAGCAGGCGGTGCTTAAGCTCATCAGCTTGGGCGACAGGAAGCACAGCGCCCCAGAGGTGAGGGACGCCATATTGCAGCAGACGGAGATGTGGCTGTCGCCGCTGCAGCTCGGACCAGGCATGGTCGTGTGCGATAACGGCCGTAACCTGGTGGCGGCTCTGGAGCTTGCCGAACTCAATCACGTACCATGCCTGGCCCACGTTTTTAATCTGGTAGTCCAAAAATTTCTAAAGACTTACCCCAACCTGGCAGAGCTACTGGTGAAAGTGCGGCGCTTGTGCGCTCACTTTCGGAAGTCAACTGTAGCTGCTGCTAGCTTAAAAAAACTCCAGCAACGCCTCCATTTGCCTGAACATCGGCTGTTGTGCGACCTGCCGACTCGCTGGAATTCCACCTATTCCATGTTGGCCAGGGTGTGTGAGCAGCAGAGAGCATTTATGGAGTACCAGATTATGAATCCACGCGTGCCTCCAACTCAGCTCCCTCAGTTTGCCAACCACGAGTGGCCACGGATGGCAGACATATGCGATGTACTGCGTATCTTTGAGGAGTCCACCAAGAAGGTCAGCAGCGAGGACGCTTTAGTGAGCGTAACCATCCCGCTCCTATGTGTCCTTAAAGAATCGCTCATCGCAATAAGGGAGAACGCATTGCACGCAGAGGAGACGGGGGTAGGAGGAGACGCAACGGAGCTACACAGTCAGACCACACTTTTGTCTGCTTCTCGGTGGCAGTTGCAGGAGGAGGAGAGGAGGATGAGGAGGAGGAGGACGACGACGTGGAGGTGGCTGTGGAAGATGAGGAGGATGCTGGCGGCGAGGGTAGCAGTCAGGCTGTGTGCGTCCCATTGGTTCAGCGCGGATGGGGCGGAGAGGAGGCGGAAGAGGAAGAGGAGGAAATGGCAAGTGATCCTTCTGGTGGGGGCAGTGACGTCATGCCTATTCAGAGTCTGGCACACATGGCTGACTTCATGCTGGGCTGCTTTTCCCGGGACACACGTGTTGTCCGGATAGTGGAGAACAAACTGTACTGGGTCTTCGCACTCCTGGACCCCTGGTATAAAGATAAAGTCTCCTCTTTTATTCCGGTAGAGGAGAGGACGAATCGATTGCTGGAATACCAGAGGGAACTCGTGCAGAACATGATGGAGATTTTCCCACCCACCATCGCTGGCGGCAGAGAGGAAAGGGTCTCCCAGAGTCCCACAACATTGATCAGGCCCACAGCCACCAGGGGAACACTCTCCAAGGTGTGGGACACGTTCATGGCACCCCCTCGTGCAACTTCCATCACTGCGGGGCCCGCTATCAGCAGGAGGGACAAGTATCGGCGGATGTTGCGGGAGTACCTGGCAGACCGTACCCCTGTCCTCCCCGATCCCTCGGCGTCCTACACTTACTGGGTCTCCAAGTTGGACACGTGGCTGGAACTGTCCCTGTACGCCTTGGAGGTGCTTGCCTGCCCTGCCGCCAGCGTGCAGACATATCAGAAATCAGACATCAGAAAGGGTGTTCAGCGCAGCCGGGGGCATTATAACCGATAAGCGCAGCCGCCTGTCAACCGACAGTGCCGACAGGCTGACGCTAATCAAAATGAACAGCAAGTGGATTGACCCGGACTTTGCTTCTCCAACAGTGGAAAGCAGCCAAAAGTGAAGTGCCATCTGTATGAAGTGCCATTTCCTCCTCCACCTCCTCCTCCTCCTCCTTAACCGCCGTAGAATTGCTCCGTAAAAAAAAAATATATATATATTTATGGCTCACCTCTTGGGCCTACAAGCAATTTTTATCATGGCTCACCTCTTGGGCCTACAAGCAATTTTTTATCATGGCTCACCTCTTGGGCCTACAAGCAATTTTTATCATGGCTCACCTCTTGGGCCTACAAGCAATTTTTATCATGGCTCACCTCTTGGGCCTACAAGCAATTTTTATCATGGCTCACCTCTTGGGCCTACAAGCAATTTTTATCATGGCTCACCTCTTGGGCCTACAAGCAATTTTTATCATGGCTCACCTCTTGGGCCTACAAACAATTTTTAAGAGGTCTCACCTCTTGGGCCTACAAACAATTTTTATTATGGCTCACCTCTTGGGCCTTAATACAATTTTTAAGAGGTCTCACCTCTTTGGCCTCCACTTAATTTTTTCAAGGGCTCACCTCTTGGGCCTCCATATAATTTTTTCGAGGGCTCACCTCAAGCTAACTTTGCGCACTCATTAAAATATTTTCACAACAAGGACCTAAGAGCCCTCGATGGGAGAGCTTTGTGTGGGGGCCTGTTATAGGGAAGAGATGCGCCCTGCGGGCTCTAGCCTGCCTTCTCCATGAGCCTCTGGCCAGCCCACGGCCTCTTCCTGCCTTTTGCGGTCCTACGCATCCCTCAACATCCCCACTGCTTTACCTGCTAGACATGACACTGGGCCAGGTCGGGTCACTGACTTCGTCATACTCAACCACCTCCTCTTACACTGCCTCACTTTGCTCCAACAGCCTCCCTTGCTGGCAACTGTGTCTCATCATCGTCCCTAATCATTTTACACTTTAGTGCCCGTTCCACACCACCATCAGCTAGAGATGGAGCTTGCTCCAGTGTTTGGGCATCAGAACAAACAAAATCCTCAGATAGCTCCTGCGATTCTTGCATGGGTGGGAACACTGGGTTGATAACATTGGGCAGGGTGGGAGGAAGGAGGGTCAGAGTGAGGTCCCTGCAGTTTCTGCAGGCTATCGACGAGACTGGACTTTGTGGACTTGACTGGGTGGTGGACAGATTTAACAAATCTAGAAGGAGAAGGAGGGGTTTGCCGAGCTGTCTGTAAGGGTTGCGGAAATCCAGACAGAACCAAGGCCCAAAACTTGGGTGGGGGTAGCAGGTTTGCCCGTCCCCGCCTCCACAACATTCACCCAGTGTGCTGTCAGGGAGATGTAGCATCCCCGGCCTCAAACCAAAGTGTTGGTGGTCAAATGGCCTTTTGCAGTAACCGTGTTACTTGGGCGTGGATGATGTTTTGGGACATGTGCCTGGGCAAGGCAGGGATGGCACAGAGGGAAAAATAGTGATGGCTTGATTGCTTTCCCCCTTGCCTATGCCATCTGTGGTTGTCATAGGCAACGTGATTTTAAGGGGTGCAGAATTTTATCTTCTTTTTTGTCTAGTTTGGCTTGGGGTCCATGGCAATGTAGAGGAAAGAAGGTTTCCTTGTATGGTCTCACTTTACAGAGAGGTTATATTGTCTTTGGAGTGTATTGTTGAGAGGCTGTGATAGTGGCGTAATAGTGCGACTTGGGCGCGTTATATGCACCCAGACATGCTTCCCCTGCTGTCCCAGTTGCATTCCAGCAGTGTTGGCATCCTTTTCTGAGGTTTCAGGGTGGACTTGGTGACCTCCAAGTGGTCGAATTGAGATTTCCAAGTGGCGAGCATTTTTTTCCCATAGACTTTAATGGGATTCGATATTCGGTCGAATAGTCGAATATCACGGTCTATTCGAATCGAATTTCGAACTTTCGAATATTTCACTACTCGCTCATCTCTAATAAACACCCATTAAATGTGATGTGTGTTTGTGGGCCCTTAAAGCAAATTGGAAGTGAAATTTTAAAATTTCATTTTATTTTTGCACCTTTTCCATTATAATTAGATTTATTAGAATTAGATTATAATTATAATTCAATTTTTCCTCATAACATAGAGTTTAACAGCAAAACAAATCTCAATATTTATTACCCTGATTCTGCAGTTTATAGAAACACCTGAAATGTCGTCCCAGAAGGATAGGAGGACCGGATGGTTTTTGGAGGGCAGATTTTCCTGGTATAGTTTTTGAATGCTATGTCGCCTTTGAAGAGGCATTAACCCCTTCCCGCCCAGCGCCGTACATGTACGGCGCAACGGGACGTGACTTACCGCCCAGCGCCGTACATGTACGGCGCGCTGATCGGGCGGGTGCAGGAGCTGCGCCCGCCCGATCATCGGCGGGGGTCCGGCAGTGCCCAGGTGCCGGACCCCTGGGGAATGCACCAGCATCGGTGAAAACACCGATGCCGGCGCATTAACCCTTCATGTGCCGCGGTCAGCGCTGACCGCGGCACATGAGGTGTGCCGCATGTTCAGGATGCCGAGCGGGGGGGCCATCGGGTCCCCGCGCTGCTGTGACGGGGACCCGATGGCTTGGATGGCAGCCCGATGCCTTCCTTAGGCATCGTGGCTGCCATCCCTGCGAGCCTGTGCGATCCAGCCCCCTGGATCGCACAGGAAGCAGGCTGTAAGTGTATTACTGTGAGTAATACACTTACAGCCAATGCATTACAATACAAAGTATTGTAATGCATTGTGAAGGGGATCAGAACCCCCAAAAGTTAAAAAAAGAAGTGTAAAAAGTTGAAAAAAATGTTAAAAAATAAAGTTAAAAAAATAATAATAAAAGTTTCAAGTAAAAAAAAAGAAAAACGCCATTTTCCCCCCCAATAAAGTAAAAAAAATTGTTAAAAAAAGAAAAAAAAAGAAAAAGTAGACATATTAGGTATTGCCGCGTCCGTATCGACCGGCTCTATAAAAATATCACATAATCCATCCCGCCAGGTGAACACAGTAAAAAATAAAAAATAAAAACTGTGCCAAAACAGCCATTTTTTGGTCACATTCCCCCATAAAAAGTGTAATACTACGCGATCAAAAAGGCGTATTTACCCCAAAATGGTACCAATCAAACCGTCATCTTGTCCCGCAAAAATGATACCCTACCTGAGACAATCGCCCGAAAAATAAAAAAAATATGGCTCTCTGAAAATGGCAACACAAAAAAAGATTTTATTCTGTTCAAAAGTAAATCTAATGTGTAAAACTATCCAAAAATAAAAAAGTTATACATATTTGGTATCCCCACGTCCGTAACAACCTGCTCTATAAAAATATTACATGAGATGGCCCCCCAGGTGAATGCTGCAAAAAAAAAAAAAAAAAACCTATGCCAAAACAACCATTTTTTTCCCTCTTGCCTCACAAAAAGTGTAATAGCAGGCGATCAAAAAGGCGTATTTACCCCAAAATGGTACCAATCAAACCGTCATCTTGTCCCGCAAAAACGATACCCTACCTGAGACAATCGCCCGAAAACTGAAAAAAATATGGCTCTTTGAAAATGGCAACACAAAATAATGATTTTATTCTATTCAAAAAATAAATCCCATGTGTAAAACTATCCAAAAATAAAAAAGTTAGACATATTTGGTATCCCCACGTCCGTAACAACCTGCTCTATAAAAATATTACATGAGATGGCCCCCCAGGTGAATGCTGCAAAAAAAAAAAAAAAAACCTATGCCAAAACAACTATTTTTTTCCCTCTTGCCTCACAAAAAGTGTAATAGCAGGCGATCAAAAAGGCGTATTTACCCCAAAATGGTACCAATCAAACCGTCATCTTGTCCCGCAAAAACGATACCCTACCTGAGACAATCGCCCGAAAACTGAAAAAAATATGGCTCTTTGAAAATGGCAACACAAAATAATGATTTTATTCTGTTCAAAAAATAAATCCAATGTGTAAAACTATCCAAAAATAAAAAAGTTATACATATTTGGTATCCCCACATCCGTAACAACCTGCTCTATAAAAATATTACATGAGAGGGCCCCCCAGGTGAATGCTGCAAAAAAAAAAAAAAAACCTATGCCAAAACAACCATTTTTTTCCCTCTTGCCTCACAAAATGTGTAATAGCAGGCGATCAAAAAGGCGTATTTACCCCAAAATGGTACCAATCAAACCGTCATCTTGTCCTGCAAAAACGATACCCTACCTGAGACAATCGCCTGAAAACTGAAAAAAATATGGCTCTCTGAAAATGGCAACACAAAAAAAAGATTTTATTCTGTACAAAAGTAAATCTAATGTGTAAAACTTTCCAAAAATAAAAATGTTAGACATATTGGGTATCTCCGCGTCCGTAACAACCTGCTGTATAAAAATATCACATGATTTGCCCCCCTTGGTGAATGTAGTAAAAAAATTTTTTAAAAACCATGCCAAAACAGCTATTTTTTTTCACCTTGACTCACAAAAAGTGTAATACCAAGTGATCAAAAAGTGTTATGTACCCCAAAATGGTACCAATGAAAACATCAGCTCATCCCGCAAAAAATGAGCCCCCACATAAGACAATAACTCTAAATAAAAAAAAAACGTGGCTCCCGCAAACCATTCCAACAAAATCTGTGTTGTAAAATTCATATGGCGCTCCTTCTGTTTTGAGTCCTGCCATGTGCCCCCACAGCAGTTTACCACCACATATGGGGTGTTTCCACATTCAGGAGAAAATGGGTAACTAATTATGGGGTGCTTTTCTCCTGTTACCCCTTATGAAAATACAAAAAATTTGGGGCTAAAGCAACATTTTATTGGAAGAAATAAAATTTTTCATTTTCACAGCCAAGTGTTTCCAAATTCCGTAAAACACTTAGGGGGTCAAAGTGGCCAGTACCCCCTTAATATATTCGTTGAAGGGTGTAGTTTCCAAAATGGGGTCACTTTTTGAGGGTTTCCACTGTAGGGGTACGTCAGGGTCTCTCAATTACAAAATGGTGCCTAAAAACTATTCTAGCAAAATCTGCCTCCAAAATCCATATGGCGCTCCTTTCCTTTTGACCACTGCCACAAACCCATAGAGACGTTTACCACCACATATGGGGTATTTCTGTAAACTGCAGAATCAGAGCAATATATATTGAGGTTTAGTTTGCTGTTAACCCTTACTGTGTTGCAAGAAAAAAATTATTAACATGAATAATCTACCAAAAAAGTGAAATTTTGAAAATTCACCTCCATTTTCCACTAATTCTTGTGGAACACCTCAAGGGTTAACAAAGTTTGTAACAGCAGTTTTTTATAATTTGAGGGGTGTAGTTTCTAAAATGGGGTCATTTATGGGGGGTTTCATTATGTAAGCCCCTCAAAATCACTTTATATCTGAATTGGTGCTTAAAAAATGGTTTTGGAAAATGTGGTGAAAATTTGAAAAATGGCTTCTAAACTTCAAAGCCCTCTAACGTCCTGAAAAAGTAAAATGACATTTATAAAATGATGCCAACATAAAGTAGACATATGGGGAATGTAAAATAATGACTATTTTTGGAGGTATTACGGTGTATTTTGAAAGTAGAGAAATTGAAATTTGGAAATTTGGAAATTTTTCCAAATTTTTGGTAAATTTGGTATTTTTTTATAAATAAAAATGAAATATTTTGCCAAAAATTTACTACTGTCGTGAAGCACAATATGTGACGAGAAAACAATCTCAGAATGGCCTGGATAAGTAAAAGCGTTCCAAAGTTATTACCACATAAAGTGACACATGTCAGATTTGCAAAAAATGGCCTGGGCAGGAAGGTGAAAACAGGCCCGGGGCTGAAGGGGTTAAGGTACCTTTACAGCATAAACACCCAAAACTACTGTAAACTTCTCCCCTTAATGACTTATTCAAGGCATGTAGTGAGCACGCTGACATAACAGGCATTTGATAGAATTTAAAAACACTAGGTTATGAAAATTAAAAATTAAAAAAAACAAATTGAAATAAAAACTCATTTTCACAAAGGGAAACAGGAGAAAATCACTCCACAATTTGTTACCAGAATACCAGATGTTTATGGAGAGCAATTTTTCTGGAATGTTTTTTGTGTGCTATGTTGCACATGTTGCGTGCTATGTTGTGTGCTATGTTTCTATATATTTGATGAGACTCTGGAGTCCCCCTGCAGTGAAAACTATCAAAAAGTGACCCCATTTTTGAAACTACACTCCACGAGATTTTTCAGTGTGTAGTGAGCACTTTTTTCATAATTCAGAATTTCAGAATTTCAGATTATATTTTTTCAAATATCACTTCAGGCCCAAAATTCGCAAGGGGAAAAAGAGAAAGTAACCAGACAATTTGTCACTCATTTTCTTCTGAATACAAAAACACCCCAAATGAGGTTGTTAACTGCTTTTTGGGTACACAGCAGGGGTCAGAAGGAAAGGAGTGTGAGATTGATTTTTGGAGGGCAGATTATGCTGGAATGGATTTTGGGTGCCATGTCACATTTGAACAGTTACAGTGGAAACCCCCAAAAAGTCACCCGAATTTTCAAACTACACCCCTTACGGATTTATTAAAGGTGTATAGTGAGCATTTTGACATCACATGTTTTTTCCAGAAATCAATATATAGTAGAGGGTGAAAAATGAAATGGGCACTTTGGCATGCATCTGTGAACACTTGGCTGTGAAAATGAAAGGTTACATTTTTTCAAATATCACTTTAGGCCCAAATTGTTCATTATCACAAAGGCAAACAGGAGAAAATCACCCATAATTTGTTCCCTATTTTCTCTTCAATATGACAACACCCCATGTGGAGTTTTTAACAGCTGTATTGGCACACAGCAGGCTTCAGAAAGGAAGGAGCAACAGTTTGTTTTTGAAAGGCACATTTCTCTTAAATGGATTTCGGTGCCATTTCACATTTGAAGAGACTCTAAGGTACCCCTACAGTGGAATCCATGAAAAAAATGAAAAAATGTCCCATTTTGGAAACTGCACCACTCAATGGACTTTTTGAGGGGTCTAGTGAGTATTTTGGCTCCAAAGGTGTTTTCCAGAAATTAATGTGCATTGCATAGTGAAAAATCAAATGTGCAAATCAAACTGTGTTTCCTGATTGTGGAAAGTTCCAACATGTGGCCCTAAACTGTTGTCTGGATATACAACAGAGCTCCCAATTAAAAGTGTGCCATGCAAATTTGAGGCCTAATTTGATGATTTACACAGTATTGGCTGAAAACTGCAGAAGCTCTGATGTGAAATAGAAAAAATGATCCCATTTTGGAAACCATTTAGAATGTAAACTACTGTATGGATTCAGAAAAGAAGGAGCATCATTTGTTTTTTGGGGGCAGATATCGCTGGAATGTTTTTTGGGTGCCTTGTCACATTTAGGGGATGTTCAAATATCAGTTATTTGATCAGTTATTTCCAGCAGTTATTGTGAGCCAAAGCCAGGTGCAGGTCAAAAACACCAAACAGGTGAAGATCTTTTCATTACACCTGATCTCTGTTTAGTGTCCACTCCTGGTTTTGGCTGACAATAACTGATGGAAATAACTGATCAAATAACTGATATGTGAACAACCCCTTACAGAGATCTTGAGGTACCCCAACAGTAGAAACCCTGAAGAAGTGACCACATTATGGCAACCACACCAATCAAGCAATTTATTGAGGGGATAAGTGAGCATTTTGACCAAACAGGTGTTTTAAAGATATTAATATACGTGTATATTGGATGCTGAAAAGTGAAAATGTAAGCTGTGCTGAATATTATGGGCAAAGCTTTCAAAAATTTGCTGTCACAAATTAATTTGTCACAAAGCATGTTAAATCAGGTCTATCCCGCCCTGCAGTTAAACTTTAGTGAGAATGTATCTTGGTGTATATCACTGCGTACTGCAGCGACATGCATAACTAGTTCTTGCTGGTAACAAAACATTTACTGTGCGTCAGTATAACAGGCAGGTCTGCATATTGCATGGACGTGTACATCATCGTGTAGGCCACCAACAGTCCTAGCTAATTCCTAGCAACACCAATAGAAAAGCAGTTTTCAGTAAAACAAATAAAAAAATGCTGTGTGCACCTTCAGGAGCTGTGTCCCAAGGATTTTATGGTGGAGCAAAATAAGAACATGGAGGCAGTGTGAATAAAGTATTGGACAAAAAAAAGATTCTTTTAATCCATGTTGTGGCAGTGCAAACAAATACTTTTGAAAACCCTTCTGTTAGCTGTAGACTGACTGTGCGTCACTAATAGGCTTAGTTCACACTTCACTTATTTGGTTAGTTATTCTCATCAGTTATTGTCAGCCCAAAGCAGGTACAGGTCACAACCACAGAACAGGTACAGGTCTATTCATGATACCTAATCTGAGAGTAGGCTTGGTTCTCAAATTTGGTTGACAATAAGTGGAAATGGGAATAACTGACCAAATAACTGAAGTGTGAACTCAACCTTACAGGTCAATGTTAGCATCAGGTCTAATTTATAGGCGTGGACTTAACTGTGCAGTGGCCCAAGATTCAAGTAGTGGCCCCATGACAGTCAGAAGCATGTCAGCAGTAAGGCTGTGTTCTTTCCTTTCTGCTGATCCACCAGTAAAACAGCCCAAAAAAGTGGATCCTGTAATTTCAGCACCCGCCTTCAAACCATTAGTATTTGGTCAGCATTTGATCAGTATATGTAAGGCAAAAACAGAAGTGGGTCCAAATCAGAGATAAAACTCTCCCTATAATCTCCTTACATTGTCTCTGCACTGTCCCTGCATTCTCCCTATTCAATATTCTACAATTAAACAACATTATGGGTGATCTTGTGTTCCTGGGCTTCTTACTATCACTTTGTAACACGTGTAGATGCCATTTTAGGAAAAAAACAATTTGCTACCACGAAGCGCAAGGAAATTTGGAATCATGCAAAATTTAATTTTTCCTGAAATTTGGATTGAATTCCACTTTGTTAACTTTGATTCACTCAACACAACTGAATATATCTGAGTATAATAAAGTAAAATTACTCATTCATGCATGATTGGTAAACTTTGAAGCAATTCTTAATGTACAGGTCAAGTTTTTTTTCAAGGCATGTTTCACAGTAATAAATTGTGTGCTTTCCTTTCCCCTTTTGGAACACATTCTGCATCTTTGTTTGGGTCCTGCCTTTCCTTGCTGCCTTTCCTTTCATGGGGGGAACTTGGACAATATTGCCCTGGTACAACATGGAAGCCATCACTTCTAGAAGTACTGGATCCCTCCCCTTCCTGATTTTGAAATGTTTTGACCTTGATCACCACCTCTTAACCCCTTCAACCCCGGGCCTGTTTTCACCTTCCTGCCGGGGCCATTTTTTGCTAATCTGACATGTGTCACTTTATGTGGTAATAACTTTGGAACGCTTTTACTTATCCATGCCATTCTTGTAACATATGGTGCTTCACGACAGTAGTAAATTTGTGGCAAAATATTTCATTTTTATTTATAAAAAAAATACCAAATTTAGCAAAAATTTGAAAAAATTTGGAAATTTTCAAATTTCAATTTCTCTACTTTCAAAATACATAGTAATACTTCTAAAAGTAGTTATTATTTATGTTCGCATAATTTTATAAATGTCATTTTACTTTTTTAGGACGTGAGAAAGCATATAAGTTTAGAAGCCATTTTTCAAATTTTCAAGAAAATTTACAAAGCCATTTTTTTAAGCACCAATTCAGATATAAAGTGATTTTGAGGGGCTTACACAATGGAACCCACCCATAAATAAACCCATTTTAGAAACCACACCCCTCAAATTATTCAAAACTGATGTTACAAACTTTGTTAACCCTTGAGGTGTTCCACAAGAATTAAAGGTAAATGGAGTCGAAATTTCAAAATTTCATTTTTTTAAGCAGACTTTTCATGTTAATCAATTTTTTCTTGCAACACTGCAAGGGTTAACAGCAAACTAAACCTCAACATACATTACTCTGATTCTGCAGTTTACAGAAATACCCCATATGTGATGGTAAATGTCTCTAAAGGTTTGTGGCAGTGATCAGAAGGAAAGGAGCGCCATACGGATTTTGGAGGCAGATTTTGCTAGAATGGTTTTTAGGCTCCATTTTGTAATTGAGAGACCGTGACGTACCCCTAGAGTGAAAACCCTCAAAAAGTGACCCCATTTTGGAAACTACACCCTTCAAAGAATATATCAAGGGGGATACTGACCACTTTGCCCTAAGCGTTTTACGGAATTTGGAAACACTTGGCTGTGAAAATGAAAAGTTTCATTTCTTCCAATAACATGTTGCTTTAGCCCCAATTTTTTCATTTTCATAAGGGGTAACAGGAGAAAAGCACGCCGTAATTTGTTCCCCATTTTCTCCTGAATACGGCAACACCCCATATGTGGTGGTAAACTGCTGTGGGGACACATGGCAGGACTCTGCAGGATTTTGCAGCACAGATTTTGATGGATTGGATTGCGGAAGCCATTGATTTTTATTTTTTTGAGTTATTATCTTATGTGGGAGCTCATTTTTTGTGGGATGAGGTAAAGTTTTCAAAGGTACCATTTGGGGTACATAAGACTTTTTGATCGATTGGAGTTACACTTTTTGTGAGTCAATGTGAAAAAAATAGCTGTTTTGGAATAGTTTTTAAAAATTTTTTTTTACAGCATTCACCCGCAGCAACATTTTTTTTTGTTAAATTTTACACAGTGAATGAATTTTTGAACAGAATTAAATCTTGTTTTTGTGTTGCCATTTTCTAACTGTCCTATTTTTTTTAGTTTTCTGGCGATTGTCTTAGGTAGGGTCTCATTTTTTGCGCGACGAGATGATGGTTTGATTGGTACCATTTTGGGGTAAATACGCCTTTTTGATCGCCTGCTATTGCCCTTTTTGTGAGAAAAGAGGGGAAAATGGCTGTTTTTGGCATAGTTTTTAAAAAATTTGTTTACAGCTTTCACCTGGGGGGGCATCTCATGTAATATTTTTATAAAGCAGGCTGTTACGGAAGCGGCGATACCCAATATGTCTAACATTTTTATTTTTGGAAAGTTTTACACATTAGATGCATTTTTGAACAGAATAAAATCTTTTTTGTGTTGCTGTTTTCTGAGAGCCATATTTTTTTTTATTTTTTGGGCGATTGTCTCAGGTAGGGTCTTAATTTCTGCGGGACAAGATGACGGTTTGATTGGTACCATTTTGGGGTTAATACACCTTTTTAATCGCCTGCTATTACACTTTTTGTGAGGCAAGGTGAAAAAAATGGCTGTTTTGGCCTAGTTTTTAAAAAGATTTTTTTAAAGAAATCACCTGGGGGGCCATCTCATGTAATATTTTTATAGAGCAGGTTGTTACGGATGTGGCGATACATAATATGTCTAACTTTTTTTTTAAGTTTTACACATTAGATGCATTTTTAAAACAAAATTAAAATTTTTGTGTTGCCATTTTCTGAGAGCCATTTTTTTTTATTTTTTGGGCGATTGTCTTAGCTAGGGTCTAATTTTTTGCGGGAAAATATGTCGATTTGAATGGTAACATTTTGGGGTAAATACACCTTTTTGATCGCGTGGTATTACACTTTTTGTGGGGGAAGGTGACCAAAAAATGGCTGTTTGGGCACTGTTTTTTGTTTTTTTTTTAACTGTGGATCACGTGATTTTTATAGAGCCGGTCGATACGGACCTAATATGTCTATTTTTCTTTTTTCCTTTTTTAACAATTTTTTGTTTTACTTTTTTTGGGGGGGTAAATGGTGTTTTTTTTAATTGAAATTTTTATTATTATTTTTTAAACTTTATTTTTTAACTTTTTTCACTTTTTTTTAACTTTTGGGGGTCTGATCCTCTTTACAATCCATTACAATACTTCTGTATTGTAATGCATTGGCTGTAAGTGTATTAATGATAGGAATACACTTCCAGCTCACTGCCTGGATACAGTGAATGTTCTATTAAGAAAGCATATAGAAGAGCACGATTGTGTTCCCGTCATGATCCTCTTTTCTCTGTAAACAAAGGTTGAGTGACAACAAAGTAAGGTTCATCACAGACTACCTTTCTAGGTGGCCTGAGATGAAGGATTGTTTGAGAAAATTCTGGCCAGTCCTTTTAACGGATCCCGTTCATGTGTAATATGTTGCCTCAGGTCCATCCGAGTTTTTATAGGAAGCAGATTCCTCCTATTTTTCTGGGAGTTGGAAAACCTAAGTGGGGTTTTATACCCTGTGGGAAATGTATTGCGTGTCCCAACATGGAAAAAGCTATTTCCTTCCATGATTCGACTGGCGAGAAAATGTTTCAGATAACGTATCGTTTAACATGTTCTAGTACGGCAGTTGTGTATTATGCTATGTGTCCTTGTCCAAAGATTTGTGTGGGTCTCACTACCAGAGAGTTGAAGGTTAGAGTACGCGAACATGTTCGTGACATATTTTCCGCCGCTGAGTAAAGCGACCTGACAAAACTGAAGCCCATCGCCAGAAATTTCAAGACCTATCATGCCTGTGATCCCAAAGTCTTGAAGGTTTGTGGTATAGATTGTGTTTTGAAAAATGTTCATGGTGGGAACATTTATAATAAGTTGGCACAGTTGGAGTGCAAATGGATTTGGAAATTGAATACACTGAGTCTCAATGAACGTAATTAATTCACTGGTTTTTCGGCATTTTTGTAGGCTGTGGTATCTTTGGCCCTCCCCGGGTCCACACATCCATGTGGTTTTAAATGGTTCTGTAATTTTTAATTACCGTATTATTGTGAAATATATTTACTTTTATAGCCACATATTTTTGGTTTCTCACTGGATATTTCCTTTGTGTCATGATTTACCAATATTTGTTACATGTATTATGCGATCTTAAAAGTCAAAGACCTTTATAAAGTAGAAGTCATAGCCAATATGGAGTATAGGATAGGTACTAAATTAGTGCCATAGGTATAATAAGGTAGTTTAGGATGTCACAACATACTTGAATATTGGAATAGTGTCAGTTGGGAGTAGTAATTAATAGCATGGGAATGTGTATGTTGTTGTTTTCACACATTTTGTTTTTTGTAATTATTTTCTTTTTGGGTACATGCAAATCATATATTAATCATGGAATTGTATAAACTTTACACTATGTATCACGTTTCACTTTATTTTTATTATTTATTATTATTGTTATCATGAATTGTGTGCTGGTATTTATATTTATTGTTATAATCATTATTCATTTTCTTTGTTCCCCTTCCTTTTATTTCACTTATTTACTATTTCTTTGGGTGTGTGTAACAGTGTGTACACATGTGTTTATCATGTTTAGTGATTGTCACTGGTTATATAAAAAATACATACAAATATATATATATATATATATATATATATATATATATATATATATATATTTATCATTGCTTTCATTACTTAATTATGTTTGTATACATCCTTAATAACATTGGGCTATTAATTATAAATTACCTTTATGTACTTAGGTTGTAATTCAGACAGTATTGGGTTATGGCGTACATATGTTTTTATTGGGCTTATGTGTATGAACATTTTTTGGTATTAGTACACAATTTACGAAATATTTGCTTTTGCACACCAATGTTTAGCCAGGCCTGCGCATGCATATTTTTTTATGCCACTGACGTGGATCATGCGAAGCGTTGCATCGCAGATCTGGTCAGCACCATCATGTGATACTTGGAGTGGTCATGTGAGGGATATCACGTGACACTCCTTGTCGTACAGCCCACATGATCGTTCCACTCAGGTGAAATCATGAATATTTAATTGATTTTTGTGTCACGCTATTGGTGCTTGCTAGTATTTAAAGTGGGTAATGTAACTTGTGTTTTTGTTGCACTTGCACTTTAATTCTTATTGTTTACTTGGTATAATGAATTGTTTCTGCTGTGGTGCCTCCTCCAGTAGATGTTGCCTTTCTCCTGCACTTTTTTCCTGTTTTTATTATGTCATTGTAAAAAGTCAATAAAGTATTATATTTATTATTAGCGGTCTGACAATTTGTTTAGGTGTTAGTTAGGGACAATGTTGCTAAAAGCTGTGTAAAATTTGATAGGGAGAATGTAGGGACAATGCAGGGAGATTGTATGGAGAGTTTTTACACACTGTAGGGTGAGCATAGGGTGAGCATAGGGAGACTGCAGGGACAGTGCAGGGATTGTAATCTGAAGCTGAAGGGATCCATAGGAGACAGCATAGTTTACATCAATCACTGTATAGGGCACCAAGCTATCGAAATAAACAGTGTCCTCCTTGCTTAATAGATAAGCAATTTTATTATGCTTTGTTTCTCAAATTGTAGTAAATAAGCTGTCTTGTTCTACTGTTAGTGGGGTGTCCACATTGACATTGAATAACTATTTTACATATACAGTTAGTGTTACAGTACAGTATGTTCAACAGACAGTTGCCGGGGCCCTACAAAAGAACGGGTAGTTGCTGGAGCTGGCAGAAGTAGCAGCAGAAGAATGGGTGGTAGTAGAAATGGCAGCAGCAACAGGCTGGAGCTGCCAGTTTCATCCAGTGGTCGTGTTTTGACGACCAATCCCGCTGTCCTTGAATGGTTGATATGGAATTCAATATAATCTCAACTGACCTTAGACACCAGATCAAGCTCTGTGCCCTCACCTGCAAGAAGCGACAATGACAGTGGCATGGGAACAGGTGTTGCCAGCAGTCAGGGATACAGCCATGAGACTGGTGAGGGTGACATAGGTGGCGAGCACACAATAGTGGATGAAGATGTAGCCGATTGCACATGGGAGCCAGGCGAAGAGGGGGCTTCATCATCATCATCATCATCAGGGAGTAGGGTGGAAGCTTGCCCTTGAGACAAGGGCAGTGTGGCAGCATGCGGCTGAGCTAGAAGAGTGCAAGCATGGCTGTGAACCAGTAGGGTGGCAGCAGTGTGAGATCTGGAGCCAAACATGCCCTCATGCTGTGAATCCAGTGCCAATGTCCTCCTCTACCTCCTCATTCTCCACCCTGTCCTCAACTTCCACTGTAGACACAGTTCTGAGTGCTCTTCCAGCATGCCACCTATACAGAGCATAGCATTGTCACTTGGTTCTGCACCTAGTCAGCCTGAGCAAACGGGTTCACACCTCGGGGAACTGCTCCATTTCATCAACCAAGAACTTGAATCCTGGCTGTCTCCTCGCCTATGGGAGATAAGAACCATGGTCATTGATAGAGTAAACAACATTCTGTCTGTGCTGCATCAGGGAGAGCTGACCCACGCATCCTACATGGCACACATCTTCAATCTTTTTGTCACCAGATTCCTGAAGTATTTCACCCAACTGCAAGACGTCTTGAAAATGGCAAGGAAACTGTGCATGCTCTTCAGCCACTCTTACCATGTAAAACACGCCCTCCTTGAACTGCAAAGGCAGAATGGTGTTCCATTACATGGCCTCATATGCAATGTTTCCATGCGTTTGAACGCCACACTCCACATATTGGACCAACTCTAAAGTAGCAGAGGAAACCTCTGACTGATTTATTGATGATGAGGCGGATAGGACTACGTACTTCCATGTGGAACTTCGACATTAACAATTAGCAGCTCATAGGTGACACTTGCCATTTGCTCAGGTCCTTTTAGGAGGGTACTTTATTTTTTAGTTGCCAGGAATTATGTAATTCCACTCCATCACATCCTGGAGAAGATGCTGATAAATCTGACTGGCCAGGGGACTGGAGACGTACCGCCAACTTATCTCGGCCACCTGAGCCCTGTGTGTAATTCTTTGAAAAAACTGTTTAATAATTCCACCATAATTACTTCACATCCATAGCACAAATTACACACTAAGTCTGAAGGCATGCTGCATCACAGCGTCTAACTGAAATGACTTGTCATGTATCATCCTGCAAAAATATTGCACAAGTTTTAGTGAGCACATATTATTCTGTGAAAAAAAGTGTTCAATAATTCATCACATCTCAATCATATTTTACATTCATAACACAAATTGCACTTGTATCCAGAAACAAAATAAGAAGATGAGGGAGCTCTGCTCATTTTAATATTCTTTATTGGACACTTTTCTTGGCCATACTGATCACTTCATCAGATTACAACTAGTTTGTAATACTACCTCATTTCAGATCCATAATGCAAATTACAACTGTGTTTGCTAAGGCATAATGCTTTTGCAGCATCTAATTGAATAGAAATTTCCCATTACCACCCAAAAATTGCCTTGTCATACCTGAGTGTTAGTGAAGAGCCTGGTATTACTGTATCAATGTGTGTAGTTCAAACACGTTACACTGCAAAAATTGTATTTATTGCAATTGTAAATTTGTACAGTTTAATGGGTTGGGATTAGGGATGAGCGAACTTTTGAAAAGTTCGGTTCGGTTCGCTTCGGCGAACTTTCTTGAAGTTCGGATTCGTACGAACCGAACCTAAAACGAACCTTGCTATAACGGCTGAATAATTGCTTCTACAATAATGGGAGTCAGATAGGGTATAGTTTCGTTTACTTGCAGTTTCTATTACAATGAAAAAAGTGGAAAAAATCCAAGTGACTTCAACAACGGCGATGCAAAATATACGCATATTTGAGAATCTACACTAATGCGTACGCTAATGCGAACATTCCCGCACAAATAACGAACATACAGTCTAGCGTTGTCAAAGGTACGCTACTTAACTAAATGAATATGTACGAATTAGCGTACGCATACACTGCGTCTGCGAACATTCCTACACAAGTAACGAACATACAGTCTAACGTTGTCAAAGGTATGCTACTTAACTGAATATGTACGCATTAGCGTACTCATACACTGCGTCTGCGAACATTCCTACTCAAGTAACTAACATACAGTGTAGCGTTGTCAATTGTACGCTACTTAACTGAATATGTACGAATTAGCGTACATTCTCAATAAATATGCGTATATTTTGCGTCGCCGTTATTTTAACCAGATTCGTTACGAGCTTTGTCAAAATTCGGTTCGGTGACGAACCGTTCTTTTGGGAAAGTTCGTAACGAATCTGGTTCGTTACGGTTCGGTTCGCTCATCCCTAGTTGAGATATTTAATTGCAACTGTGCCTTTAAATTTCAGAAAAAAACCTTTGAAATTTTGCGTGTACCAGCCACCAGCCATCCAATAGTAGTATTAGTAGCAGTAGTAGGCCTCAGTTCTCAGTAGCTCCCAAAAGGCACAATATTATTAGTGAGGACAAGGATGAGATTGTGGACTGGATGGCTCACTCCTCATTTTTGTCACCGCAGGATTTCCCAGAAGTCACTTCTAAGTTGGACACAGTGCCTTGGAGCCAGGGGTCACATCTCCCCTCTTGCCTCTCCTCCTTGCAATACTAGAGAATTCTTTCAATTGCATCCTCTCCATGATCACTACCCTCTCATAGTGGGCCACAAAACCTCAATACATGCTGTAAGATATATTACATGCTGTAAGAGATAGTCAAATCCACACTGTACTGCTGCAGTTCCCAATTAAATAAATTTTTTCCAAGCTCTTTCAAAACAAGCGAACAAGCCTCTCTTTCTTCTGAGAATTACCAATTTGGCATTTTTGCGACATATCAAAAGACAGCTCCTACAGCTCCTCTATAAATTGATTGATTCAGTTGTGGACATTCTCTTGCTTCATCATCTCCATCTGACCCAGACCACCATGACAACTTCTTCTAATGACTGCAGAGTTTGCTGCTGATATATCTTTTAACCCTGACTTCTTCAGCCATCTCCAGACACTAGTGTCCCTTGTTGCAGTGCAGTAAGAGGGTCAGAGCCTTGTTTAGGGTACATTCAAAAAATAAAAATAAAATAAAAAATAAAAAAAAATAAAAAATTTTTAAAATTTTTTTAAAAAATTAAAACAATAAAAAGAAATTAAAAAAAAAAATCTTTTGGGTTGTGTTTGGGGAAAAACATATATAATCCATGATTGGCAGCTTGTAAATGTGAAAGAAATAGTTGCGGCGTCATTTGCCATACAAACAGACAAGCGCCATATAGTGCTAACTTTATCAGTGTAGTTGAATTGCCAAAAAAACTGTGAATCCGTGTTTGTAGGGTTGTTCATTTTAAATAACTATTTGCGGCGTTATTGGCCATACAAATAGAAAAGCGCCATATAGTGCTAACTTTTTCAGTGTAGTTGAATTGCAAAAAAAACTGTGAATCCATGTTTTTGGGGTTGTTCGTTTTAAATAACTATTTGCGGCGTTATTCGCCATACAAACAAACAAGCGCCATATAGTGCTAACTTTTTCAGTGTAGGTGAAATGCCAAAAAAACAAGCGCCATATAGTGCTAACTTTTTCAGTGTAGGAGAATTGCCAAAAAAAACTGTGAATCCGTGTTTGTGGGGTTGTTCATTTTAAATAACTATTTGCAGCGTTATTCACCATACAAACAGACAAGCGTCATATAGTGCTAACTTCTTCAGTGTAGTTGAATTGCCAAAAAAACTGTGAATACGTATTTGTGGGGTTGTTCATTTTAAATAACTATTTGCGGCGTTATTCGCCATACAAACAGACAAGCGCCATATAGTGCTAACTTCTTCAGTGAAGTTGAATTGCCAAAAAAACTGTGAATCCGTGTTTGTGGGGTTGTTCATTTTAAATAACTATTTGCCATCCAAACAGAAAAGCCTGATATTGTGCTAACGTAGTCAGTGAAGTTGAATTTCCCAAAAAAGAGTTAAGGCGTGGTTCTGTGCTTGTTCCTTTTAAATCGCTAGATGCAGCGTCAGTCGCTGTAAAAAAAGAAAAAAAAAGGTTAATAGGTTTTTTTGCAGTTGTTCATTTTAACTTAGTATTTTTGGCGTCATTCGCCATCCAAACAGAAAAGCGTGATATTTTGCTAATGTAGTCAGTGAAGTTGAATTGCCCAAAAAAGAGTTAAGACGTGGTTCTGGGCTCGTTCCTTTTAAATCTATAGTCGCAGCGTCAGTCACTATATAAATAAAGTGTATAGTGCTGTGCAGTAACCCATTGTACTGCAGTTCAGTAACCCATTGTTAACACACTGTGTAGGTGACAATATTTCTGAAAGAAATAGTTAATCCATTGTGCAAGGCAGTGAGCAAGGTATAATTTTTTGGGGTATTCTTCATTTTATTTTATTTTACATTTTTTTTTATCAAACAGGATGTCAGACAGAGGGATGACAGGCCCTTCACAGGGGAGGGGCAGTGACACAAATTTTTTGGGAACAGGCACAGGTCACAGCAGAGGAAGGGAACGTGGCATTAGGGGTCACTCGGCGAGGCCACAGCTACCGGTGTCATCTAGTGGTCGTGTGTTGACCACCAACCCAGATGTTCTTGAATGGTTGAGTCGGTCATCCACTTCCTCCCAGATGACATCTGAAACCCCCAGCCAAGAGTCGGTGGGTTCGTCAGGCGCAACCCTTAGTTGGCATGGGCCTAGAGCAGCTCCACTGCCCTCACCTGTCCTCAACCTGCCTCTGTCCTTTTTGGTTCCCTCAGCCAGAGAAGTACTATATGCTATGGGCTCTGCGCCACTATACAGCGAGGACGAACTCCTTGAGGACAGTCAGCAGCTACTGGGAAGCCAAGAGGTGGGGCAGAAATCCGCTCCTTCCAGTAGGCGGTCAAGTAGTGATGAGGAGAGTGTAGTGGGAGGTGATGTTGAGAGCGGTCAGGCTTTGTACACTGAGACAGTTGAGGAGGACATTAGCGACGTGCAAACTGTAGTTGATGATGATGTAGTCGATCACACTTGGGAGCTGGGTGAAGCAAGGGCTTCATCATCATTATCATCATCTGCAGACGAGACTGACAGCTTGCGCGTCAGGCAGCAGTGCAGGCAGCAAGTCGGTAGTGTGGCTGTTAGTCAGCGGAGTGGCAGCAGTGCGAGGTCGGGAGCCAAACGGGCATGGGGTAGACCGCAGTCTTCTCAGGTGCTTTCTGGCCTTGAAAAGAGTGGCTCAGGGGCTCAGCAAGGCAGCGGAGGTAATACTCAGTCAGTGCGGAGTGTTGGTAGTAAAATCGACTACTCGGCGGTGTGGAATTTTTTTGTTAAGACGCCTGAGGAGGTGGACATGGCTATATGTAGAATCTGTGGTCAGAAAGTGAAGCGTGGCCAGGGTGCTAATGTTGGCACCATGGCCCTGTGCCAACATATGCAGTGTCACCACAAACTGTCCTGGGAGAACGTGGCTCAGATGTGGCGGTTCAGTCGGCAGCAGCAACAGCAGCATCACCCAGTGGCACACATCCCATTTCAGGCAGTCAAGGGTCCAGCACCTCTGTCATTACCTACCTGCTCCTCCTCTTATTCCTCGCCACTTATTACGGCAGCAGTCGTTCACCGAGGCGATTTCAAAGAGACAGCAGTACGCGTCCAGCCATTCTACAGCGCAGAAGCTGACCGTGCTCCTGTCCAAGTTGCTCGTGCTGCAGTCCCTCCCTTTTAAACTGGTGGACTCTGCACCCTTCAGAGAACTGATGGCTTGTGCCGAGCCGAGGTGGAGAGTCCCTAGCCGTCATTTCTTTGCCAAAAAGTCAGTCCCAGCCCTGCACAAATATGTAGAAGAGAAGGTAGCAACGTCTTGTGGAGTTGTAACTACGGTCAAGGCCAATACATGTCCTTTACGGCCCACTGGGTCAATGTGCTTCCTGCCCAGCCACACAAGCAACTTGAAGAGTTGACGCCACTTTCTCCTCCTCGTTGTCAAACTGCTGATCCTGCACTAATGTCCGGCTCCTTCTCCACCACCTCAGCCTCCACTGCAGGGCCAAGTCATAGTGCTCCTCCAGCGTACCACATGTGCAGGGCACGGCGGTGTCACGCAGTTTTACGCCTCGCTTGCCTGGGCGAACGAAGTCACACAGGGGAGGAACTGCTCCGCATCATGAAAGAAGAAATCGATTGCTGGCTTTCTCCGCAACAACTAAAAATCAGAACTATGGTGACAGATAACGGAAAGAACATGGTGTCCGCACTGCGCCAAGGAGGGCTGAGCCATGCGCCCTGCATGGTACATGTATTTAATCTGGTTGTCAAACGGTTCCTCAAGTCAACTGCAAAACATTCTAAAAATGGCCAGGAAACTTTGCATGCACTTCAGCCATTCCTACACCACCAAGCACACCCTCCTTGAGTTGCAGCGGCAGAATTGCATCCCCCAACATAGGCTGATATGTGACGTTTCCATCCGTTGGAATTCTACCCTCCATATGTTGGACCGACTGTACGATCAGAGAAAGGCCGTACACAATTTCTTAAAGATGTCCTGCTAGAAATGTACATGATGTAGTCTGTAGTGAATATCATTTTCATACCAGTGTCTGTGTTTTTGACTAATCCTGAAGTTTCTTATCTGTGTCATGTGACTAGGAATTAGACCCACCAACTCACACATCATCTTATGTATGGACAGGAAGTCTAATTCTTTATGCATTTCTATGGGAGCCTCATTTTCAGTCTCATAGGAATAAATAGAGCAACGACTGGCTTCTAGTCCTGGGTCAGTTGGAGGTCAGGGAGTTGGTCACATGACCCAGCTACAATAAGAAGAGAGGTTATTACTTACAATTACATTCTCTGATAAGAAGATTACATTCACTATAGATTATATCATGCATCTTTCTAACAGGTCAGAGAATAAAAAATTTTGCAGGAGTTCTTCTTTAATGATCCAAGCGGAAAGGAGTACTCCCCTGTGTAATTTTGATGTCAGCCAGTGGCAGCTCATGCGTGACACCTGCTGCTTGCTCAGGCCCTTTGAGGAGGCCACGTTATTTGTCAGTCGCCAGGACTATGGTATGAACAATGTCATTCCACTGCTTCATGTCCTGGAACAGATGCTGCAAAATCTTTCTGGTCAGGGGACTGGAGACGTGGAGACTGCATCTCACGGCCACATGAGTCCGGTGGGGGCTGAACTGGAGGAGGAGGAGGACATTGGAGCACAAGCATTTAGTGGTTTTTCTACCCAGGTGACAGAAGGAGCAGGAGCAGCCAGAGGAGGTAGAGGGAGATGAGGAAGATGAGACAGATGACCCAGATACATCATGGCAGTATACAGTGGAGTTGGAGACAGGGAGTCCCTCCGAGTCACTTACGCAAATGGCCCGATTCATGCTCACTTGCTTACGTAGTTACTGCCAAATAGTCACCATCCGTCAGAGGGATGACTTCTGGCTCTCCACCCTCTTGGACCCTCGCTATTGGTCTAAAATGGGGTCCTTTTTTTCACCCACTGAGAGGGAGAACAAACTGAAGTACTATAGAGACATCCTATGTAGTCAATTGGTTGCTGCTGCCGCCGCCGCCTCCACACACTGTGTCCTAGCTTCCGCTACCTCCAAATTATGTAATTGTGCCACTCTGTGGCCTACTCATGCTGCTGCCGCCGCCTCCACACGCTGTGTCCTAGCTGCCTCTACCGCCAAATTATGTAATTGTGCCACTCTGTGGCCTACTCATGCTACTGCCGCCGCCTCCACACGCTGTGTCCTAGCTGCCTCTACCGCCAAATTATGTAATTGTGCCACTCTGTGGCCTACTCATGCTACTGCTGCCTCCACACGCTGTGTCCTAGCTGCCGCTACCTCCAAATTATGTAATTGTGCCACTCTACGGTATGTTGCATTTAAATTTTTATGACTGCTGCTGCCTCTCACAGGGTATTTCACTGTGCCAGTCTGTCTCATTAAAATTAGTACAACTCCTGCTGCCTCTCCCACTCTGTGGCCTTGAAATGTATTCGACTGCTGCCTCTTGCAGATGCTGTTACTATGCCACTCTGTGGCCTTGAAATGTATTCGACTGCTGCCTCTTGCAGATGCTGTTACTGTGCCACTCTGTGGCCTTGAAATGTATTCGACTGCTGCTGCCTCTTGCAGCTGCTGTTACGGTGCCACTTGTTGGCCTAGTAAATTTGTCCGACTGCTGCTGCCTCTTGCAGCTGCTGTTACGGTGCCACTCGTTGTCCTAGTAAATTTGTCCGACTGCTGCTGCCTTTTTTGGCAGCTGCTGTTACTTTGCCACTCGTTGGCCTAGTAAATTTGTCCGACTGCTGCTGCCTCTTGCAGCTGCTGGTACGGTGCCACTCGTTGACCTTGTAAATTTGTCCGACTGCTGCTGCCTCTTGCAGAAGCTGTTATGGTGCCACTCGTTGGCCTAGTAAATTTGTCCAATTGAGGCTACCTCTTGCAGCTGCTGTTACGGTGCCACTTGTTGTCCTAGTAAATTGATTAGAATTTTTTGGACCTTCTGCTAGGCAGCAGCATGTCACTCGTACATTTTTGGTACGTTGTGTAGTCCTATTCCATTATTCATACCTCAGTTATGCAGGAAACCCTGTTTGTTTTGAACACTCAAATTTTTAAAAGTAAACGATTCTGGCCCCTGGGACACTCAGTGATGAGCATGGGAGAGGTGAGAGGCAGGGGCTCCCACAGGTGGTAGCTCAGCTCCCTGCAGACTGCCAGCTCGATCTCAAGATGGAACTCCGAGCTTTCTTGGCGTACTGCGTCAATACTGACATTTTACCACAGTTGAGGCAAAGCTGGAGCCTTCACTGCACCTCCTCTGTCTTACGTTCCTGTCTGCTGGCATAACCAGCCCTGATACTGATAAGAACAGTTGATCTTAACCAAAAGGCGGAGAATTATGTCACCATGCCACTCTCCGGCCTGATGCTGCTGCTGCTGCCAACTCCACTTGCCGTCTCCTAGCTGCCGCTACAACAAAATGATGTAATTGTGCCACTCTGTGGCCTGCAAATTGTACTACTACTTCCACTGCTGCTGCCACTTCCAGGGTCTGTCATTCTGCCACTCTGTGACCTACTCATGCTGCTGCCACCTGGCCACACTGTCGTCGTGCCACTCTATAGTCTACTGATGCTGCTGCCACTGCCATCTCCATGCTGTCTGGGGGGGCTCTGCTTGTATAAGCGTGTAATAGAACAGGTTCTTTCTAAATGTATGTGGAATCAGTGAATTGGTGCTTTTGGCGCTCTAGTAGGATCTTGGGCCTCTGCACGATTCTTAATAGCTGGCACTAACATTGACCTGTAAGGCTGAGTTCAGACTTGAGTTATTTGGTGAGTTTTGGCCCCTTAACTGCCCAAATACATAAATGTGTGCAGCGATTCTAAGAGCGACGCCTGTTATGTGCGTGTCACACTGGCTCACAGTATTCTTTCACTACCACAGTAGACTCCCTATGCGTTTTACTGCAAGGCACAGTGTTCTACACCACTATCCAGGCTCTCTGCACCCCGGAAGTAGCCATTTTTTAACGCGATTCGCCACAAATTTATTCGGATCAAAGCTAATCTTTTCCTAAAATTGGGCGAACCAGCCGAATCGAATTTTTGAAAACTTCGCTCATCTCTAATTATAGCCTCCTAACCAGATCCCCAAAAATACATCCCGACACTTTTTGTAGCAAGTCATGGTTAAAAGTAGGGTTGAGCAAGTGTAAGTATCCAAAGTGGACTTCGATCTGAATTTCAGGGAAAATTTGATTTGCCGCGAAGCCGAATGTCCTCGTGCATGAGGAGACATGAAGTACAGAGAGGACGGTCAGGACAGACTGCGGTAATGGAGACTTCATACAAGTGCTGCTGCTCATTAGCCACATCTGCTCATGAACTCCACCCCTACAGAGATTCAGCTGAAGATTTTATCAACTGTATTCAGGATTATAATCTCTGATGAGCAGAGAGGAGGATGAGGAAGCTCTTTAGCTCAGTGCTCTGAAGTAACTTGTCCTTCTGTGTGATTAGGACAGGTTTTCTGTGCACTTATAGGACAGCGGCCATTTTGTTTCTCCTAAAGATTGCTCCCTAGACAAAACGAGCCATTATAACTAATGTAAGGTATTTGGGAATATATTTATAATAAAGTAATATTTAAGTATTTTCAATTTTCCTCATTCCTGGAGAACCCCTTTAAGATTGCTGCAGGGGCCTCTTCATGTTCAAACGGCTTAAGTGAGTGTTTTTTTAACTGATTAACCCCTGAAATCCCTCATTTTTAATCTCAACTGCTGAGAACAGCACGTTAGCAAAGCAGCACTAGTTTAAAGTCCAATAAGGATGCAATGTGCATGAACTCGTGTGGCACTTTTGGTGGCTAGTTTCTATCAGCAGCAAAATGTTATTCATTGTGGTAATAAATTCCCCCAAAATTATATTCCTAAATAATTTCATATAGGTTCAGTAAATAGGTTAGTATCCAACTGTATTGTACTAAGCTTTTGGTGGATCTAAAACAGAAACATATGCCACACTACATTATACACGTTAGGTTTCAATGGGTAATATACTGTACATACTTACCCATACTGCATAAGGAATATGTGTTGGAGTTGTGCATGAGATGTGAGCAGAGCCAAAGCCAGAAGTGAATAGAAAAAAGAAATGGTTATATCTGCCTTTTATTCTTTCTTTCCTTTTATGATCCGTTCCCCATTTTGGCTGCCAAGACTGCATGTAGAATCGTGACTGTGTGGTTGTGCCCTTAAACATCTTTTATAATTATCTTTGATTATCAATTAAGTTTTAGGGCAAATTCTTATATATTTTACAGTGCTTCCAATATTTTAAACCGATTATCAGGGCATGCACACTTACTGTAGTATTTCTCCATTCCACGAGTCCTCAGACATGTGCAGTGATGTTAAGAAGAATAACATGAAGTTCAATGTCATACACAGTAGAAATTAGATATGGAGAGAGTGTGCGCACTAAGGGTGCGATGTATGGTCCTTTATTTACCTTTCTGATAGATTGATGCTACTGTCAATCATGCTATTGGCAAAAAAAAGTTAATTTTGCAATATTATTTATGACTGGTTCATAGTAATTTGGTTTGGGGAGGCAGAACTTGGATAGTTTCATTGACGTCTCGCTATACCCCTGAGGACATTGATGTTTCAGCAAACATATCAGTGAGCTATATTATCTATTACTTTTTTGAGAATTATGTTTAGCAATTCTTGACAAACTTGAGTGTTATACTGGTAGCCCATGCCCACCGCTGCCCTACTCCTTTGAGTGGGCACAGGGACAGCATCACTCACCAGGCTAGTCCTCTGTTGGGCCGTGATCAAGACCCACTTGTTCTCCCATGGTTGCTAGCAGCAGGCCTGACTGTCAGCGTTCCAAGTTCATTTCTAATGCAGGTCGTAACCTGCACCTCCTCTGAAGGACTCAAGGGTCTATCCTAGGGTGTGCACTCTTCCTGACCTTTAAAGGGCCAGTACATGCACTCTAGTCTTCCTTAATCAATAGCTGGGCACTGCTGGGTACTTAAAGGGCATGTCAGCAGATTTGTATTTGTATCTGTGTTGGTTCCATATTCATAGATAAAATGAGCCTCTATAAACAACAGGAGTATTGCCATTACACTTAGAGGCTCTGCTCTCGCTGCAACTGCTGCATTCTCTACATTTTGATTGACAAGACCAGGCAGTGAAAATATCATCACATCTCTCCCTGCCAATCAAAGTGGAGAGAGTGTAGCAGTTGCAGAGAGAAAGTTAAGCCTCTAGGTGTGACAGGAACATCCCTGTTGCTCCTAGTGGCTCATTTGTATATTAAAACAATATTTTTTTCAGCCATGCGGGCACCTTTGTACATGGGACCAACACAGATGTCTTCAGCAGCCAAGCGCACATGTTACAGGTCAACCAGTTTCATAGGTAGAAATTTGCCCTGAGATACCCCTTAAGGTACTTTCCCCTAGGGTAGTGTGTGTGAACTTTAGGTTACCTAGATAGCGATTTACCAGTGAAGGTGTGCTGTCTTGCCTGACCTCTTGGTGCTTGGCACCGGTGTCTCAGTATGTCAACTGTCAATCACCCCAGGATTATTCCAAAAGGTAGCAGCCTGGTGACTCCTCTGCAGCAAAGTCCAAGTCCCTGTATCATTAAAGACTGAATACCAGGAGACTATCAGGATAATGTCCTTACAGTAGATCTATCTAGCTCAAAGTCAAACTGGTTGGTTGGTGCAGTGATTCCACACCCACTACCTGTAATATTGTTCCGTGTGTACTGAAGACACATTGCCTGTCACAATATAATATAGTGCTTGAACACCACTATTTAGGCTGTAGAAGTTAGCCATCATCCTAACACATTATGTACCTATTCTCCAAGATAGAGATCCTGATGAAGCATTAAGCGAAACGCATGTCGGGACAGCAGTTTACCACGGTCGGGTAACATGTTTCATTTACTTTTTTTCTGGGACGCGCTTACCACTGCTACCACTGAGGAAGAAAACCTTTGTATATATATACCTTGGTATATATTTGTTTTGTAATACCAACAACCGGTTAAACTGCCTAAGACATCATTCAGACCTGTTCACCATACCGCAAGAACACACGTGGACTCATACTCCGGTGTTCTCAAGATCTAAGTGCGCAAGCGCCCGAAAGACTGCAGGAGACATCGGGAAGGACGGTGAGCCGACAGGTATAGAGCACCGGCCCGATACCACGACATCCCACAGGGGAGACACAGTCATCAAGTGAGTGAACGCGGAGGGTTGCCACAGCGGTTGA
>ONZH01019807.1:0-127662 GCA_900303285.1 Rhinella marina | reverse complement strand
CTGCGCAGACCACCACCTCTCCACTGCTTTCCCCGCTGGACATCACCCCTGGCCAAGTGGGGTCGGTCATTTCGTCATCCACCACCTCCTCTTCCACTTCCTCACTCTGCTCCTCCTCCTGCCCACTGGACATTCCAACAGCCTCCCTTGATGGCAACTGCGTCTCATCATCATCATCGCTCATGATAAACAGATGCTGGTTCAGGGTCCACATCAGCAGGAGATGGCGATACTCAAGTGTTTGGGCATCACTACAAACAAATTCCTCTGCTAGCTCCTGGGATTCTTCCGGCACATCTGAAAAAGGACCCGAAAAGAGCTCCTGGGAGGGGTCAATGGTGGGATGACTCTGTTGGCCAGGTGTGGAGGAAGGAGGGTCAGAGTGAGACTGTGTGGATGACTGGCTGGTGGACAACTGTGTGGAAGCGCTATCGGCTATCCATTGCACCACCTGTTCAACCTGCTCAGGCCTCAACAGCGGTGTAACCCGCCCCCTGCTTAACTGTCCCATAAAGGCAGGGATTCTGGATGAGTGGGATCCTGGCTGACCCTCACCAGCACGCATTGTATCCCCACTGGCTTCAACAAGGCCCCCAACAGCATTTCCGCGCCCCCGTCCTCGTCCACGTCCGATTCCGCTAGCCCCCCTCTGCATTTTATTTTTTTTTGGTTACAATATTTTTCCTTCACAGCCGTGTACTAACAGTTCAGACGGTGTGTATTAACACCACGTATATAAAAATATTTTGCAAGAGAACGCACAGTACAGGTGCCAATGAAAAGGCCTATTTTTTTAATATTTCTCGGCACACAGCCGTGTACTAACAGATCAGACGGTGTGTATTAACACCACGTATATAAAAATATTTTGCAAGAGAACGCACAGTACAGGTGCCAATGAAAAGGCCAATTTTTTTTATATTTCTAGGTACACAGCCGTGTACTAACAGATCAGACGGTGTGTATTAACACCACGTATATAAAAATATTTTGCAAGAGAACGCACAGTACAGGTGCCAATGAAAAGGCCTATTTTTTTTAATATTTCTCGGCACACAGCCATGTACTAACAGCTCAGACGGTGTGTATTAACACCACGTATATAAAAATATTTAGCAAGAGAACGCACAGTACAGGTGCCAATGAAAAGGCCTATTTTTTAATATTTCTCGGCACACAGCCGTGTACTAACAGATCAGACGGTGTGTATTAACACCACGTATATAAAAATATTTTGCAAGAGAACGCACAGTACAGGTGCCAATGAAAAGGCCAATTTTTTTTATATTTCTAGGTACACAGCCGTGTACTAACAGATCAGACGGTGTGTATTAACACCATGTATATAAAAATATTTTGCAAGAGAACGCACAGTACAGGTGCCAATGAAAAGGCCTATTTTTTTTAATATTTCTCGGCACACAGCCATGTACTAACAGCTCAGACGGTGTGTATTAACACCACGTATATAAAAATATTTAGCAAGAGAACGCACAGTACAGGTGCCAATGAAAAGGCTTATTTTTTAATATTTCTCGGCACACAGCCGTGTACTAACAGATCAGACGGTGTGTATTAACACCACGTATATAAAAATATTTTGCAAGAGAACGCACAGTACAGGTGCCAATGAAAAGGCCTATTTTTTTAATATTTCTAGGTACACAGCCGTGTACTAACAGATCAGACGGTGTGTATTAACACCACGTATATAAAATTATTTTGCAAGAGAACGCACAGTACAGGTGCCAATGAAAAGGCCAATTTTTTTTATATTTCTAGGTACACAGCCGTGTACTAACAGATCAGACGGTGGGTATTAACACCACGTATATAAAAATATTTTGCAAGAGAACGCACAGTACAGGTGCCAATGAAAAGGCCTATTTTTTTATATTTCTAGGTACACAGCCGTGTACTAACAGATCAGACGGTGTGTATTAACACCACGTATATAAAATTATTTTGCAAGAGAACGCACAGTACAGGTGCCAATGAAAAGGCCTATTTTTTTAATATTTCTAGGTACACAGCCGTGTACTAACAGATCAGATGGTGCATATACACACTAGGTATACAACAGGGTTTTGCAGCCAAAAAGAACGCAGAACAGTAGTGCCAAATATAGTTTGGTATGTAGCAGAGCACCTAATACACCACTAATGCCTCTCTCTGTCCCTACTCCAGCAGCTATCCCTGAATACAGCAGCCGTTCTCTGTAAAGTGTATCTTGTAGTAAAGCTATCACTGTACTGCACTATAGTAGCCCTGATAAGGGCTTTTAATCACGCTCCTGCCTGTCCAACAGCTAAAACCTATCTCTCCCTTCTCCAGCCTCTGTCCCTTACGAAGTTCACGCAGCATATGCGTACGAGCAGGAAGAGCTGAGTTTTTAATATTCGAGGTTAGGGAGATTAGGGAGTTAAATAAGTGGCTCAGAGGCTGGTGCAGGAAGGAAGGGTTTGGGTTCATGGAGAACTGGGCCGACTTCTCTGTCGGCTACAGACTCTACAGTAGGGACGGGCTGCACCTTAATGGGGAGGGTGCAACTGCCCTGGGGGAAAAAATGGTTAGACGGCTGGAGGAGCTTTTAAACTAGGATCTGGGGGGAGGGTGGGGGTAATACTAATAAGGGGGTAGATAGTGTAGATAGAGAGTGGGTCACAGTCGGGGAGAGTGGGGGGTTAGTGGGGGTTGGGATTAGTGAGGAATGTAGGGAGAATACCCCGGATATTCACTTCACAGGTAATAGTAATTTAAAAAGGGGGGTAAAAAATATACATAGACCTCTAAAGTGTATGTACACTAATGCCAGAAGCCTGACTAATAAAATTGGTGAACTGGAATTAGTGATGTGTGAGGAGGACTATGACATAGTGGGAATAACTGAGACATGGCTGGATGATACCTATGACTGGGCAGTTAACGTACATGGTTACAGTCTTTTTAGAAAGGATCGCCAAAACCGGAGAGGGGGAGGGGTCTGCCTTTATGTAAAGTCCTGTCTAAAGCCCACACTGCGGGAAGATATAAGTGAGGGACATGAAGATGTGGAGTCACTGTGGGTAGAAATAAATGGAGCCAAAAACAATAATAAAATACTAATCGGAGTTTATTATAAACCCCCTAGTATACCAGAGCCCATAGAAAATCTACTTCTAAACGAAATAGACGAGGTGGCAAATCATAATGAGGTCATTATTATGGGGGATTTCAACTACCCAGATATAGACTGGGAAACTGAAACCTGTACATCTCATAAAGGAAACAGGTTCTGGGCAATAACCAAAGACAACTACCTTTCCCAACTGGTTCAGGACCCGACTAGAGGGACGGCCATACTGGACTTAGTATTAACCAATAGACCTGACAGAACAACAGATGTGCAGGTCGGGGGACTCCTAGGAAATAGTGACCATAATATAATAACCTTCCAATTGTCATTCAAAAGAGCGTTTCTTCAGGGAGGAACAAAAATACCTAACTTCAAAAAAGCTAAATTTAGCCAACTAAGAGAGGCCATAGGCCTAACTAACTGGGACAAAGTCCTCAAAAATAAAAATACAGCCACAAAATGGGATATTTTTAAAAGCATCCTAATATCTAATTGTGAGAGGTACATACCTTATGGGAATAAAAGGTTAAGGAACAAGAAAAAACCAATGTGGATAAACAGAACTGTAAAGAAAGCAATAAATGACAAAAAGAAAGCATTTAAATCACTAAAACAGGAGGGGAGCGAGGAAGCATTGAAAAACTACAAGGAAAAAAATAGAATATGTAAAAGACAAATAAAAACAGCCAAACTAGAGACCGAGAGATTAATCGCCAAAGAAAGTAAAACTAACCCTAAAATGTTCTTTAATTATATAAATGGTAAAAAGTATAAACCTGAAGGTGTTGGCCCCTTACAGAGTAATGAGGGGGGAGTTGCAGAGAGCGATGAGGAGAAAGCAAAGCTACTAAATATCTTTTTCTCCACTGTATTCACTGAGGAAAATGAACTGTCAGATGAAATGCAGAATATAAAAGTAAATTCCCCATTAAAAGTGCCCTGTCTGACCCAGGAAGAAGTAGAGCTACATCTTAAAAAGATTAAAATAGACAAATCGCCAGGACCGGATGGCATACACCCCCGTATCCTAAGAGAATTAAGTAATGTCATCGCTAGACCCTTATTTCTGATATTTAAGGACTCTATACTGACAGGGAGTGTTCCACAGGATTGGCGCATAGCAAATGTGGTGCCAATATTCAAAAAGGGTCCAAAAACAGAGCCTGGGAACTATAGGCCGGTAAGTTTAACATCTGTCGTGGGTAAACTGTTTGAGGGTTTTCTAAGAGATGCTATCTTGGAGTACCTCAATGAAAATAAGCAAATTACTCCATATCAGCATGGCTTCATGAGGGATCGGTCATGTCAAACCAATTTAATCAGTTTCTATGAGGAGGTAAGTTCTAGACTGGACCGCAGCGAATCAATGGATGTCGTATATCTGGACTTCTCCAAAGCATTTGACACTGTACCACATAAAAGGTTAGTATATAAGATGAGAATGCTTGGCCTGGGAGAAAATGTCTGTATCTGGGTAAGTAACTGGCTCAGTGATAGAAAACAGAGGGTGGTTATTAATGGCACATACTCAGATTGGGTCACTGTAACTAGTGGGGTACCACAGGGGTCAGTATTGGGCCCTATTCTCTTCAATATATTTATTAATGATCTTGTAGAAGGCTTGCACAGTAAAATATCAATTTTTGCAGATGACACTAAACTGTGTAAAGTAATTAACACAGAAGAGGACAGTACACTGCTACAGATGGATCTGGATAGACTGGAGGCTTGGGCAGAGAAGTGGCAGATGAGGTTTAACACTGACAAATGTAAAGTTATGCATATGGGAAGGAATAATGCAAGTCACCAGTACAAACTCAATGGTAAAATATTGGGTAACTCTGACATAGAAAAGGACCTAGGAATTTTAGTGAACAGAAATCTAAGCTGCAGAAACCAATGTCAGACAGCTGCTGCCAAGGCCAATAAGATAATGGGCTGCATCAAAAGAGGCATAGATGCCCGTGATGAGAACATAGTCCTGCCACTTTACACATCACTAGTCAGACCACACATGGAGTACTGTGTACAGTTCTGGGCTCCTGTGAACAAGGCAGACATAGCAGAGCTGGAGAGGGTTCAGAGGAGGGCAACTAAAGTAATAACTGGAATGGGTGGACTACAGTACCCAGAAAGATTATCAAAATTAGGGTTATTCACTTTAGAAAAAAGACGACTGAGGGGAGATCTAATAACTATGTATAAATATATCAGAGGTCAGTACAGAGATCTCTCCCACGATCTATTTATCCCCAGGACTGTGACTGTGACGAGGGGCCATCCTCTGCGTCTGGAGGAAAGAAGGTTTGTACACAAACATAGAAGAGGATTCTTTACGGTAAGAGCAGTGAGACTATAGAACTCTCTGCCTCAGGAGGTGGTGATGGTAAGTTCACTAAAAGAGTTCAAGAGGGGCCTGGATGTATTTTTGGAGGGTAATAATCTTACAGGTTATAGTTACTAGAGAGGGGTCGTTGATCCAGGGAGTTATTCTGATTGCCTGATTGGAGTCGGGAAGGAATTTTTTTCCCTAGTGGGGAAAACTGGCTTCTACCTCACAGGGTTTTTTTGCCTTCCTCTGGATCAACTTGTAGGAAAACAGGCCGAACTGGATGGACAGATGTCTTTTTTCGGCCTTATAAACTATGTTACTATGTTACTATGAGGTCACATGGTTTTTCCAGCCAATCCATGTAGACGCTGTTTTCGCGCTGCCAGCGTGCTCCGCGGGCCTGCATGGTGATTGGTGGAAAAAGAGCGCCAGGGAAGGTGGGAGGGGAAACGAATTCTAAGTGCGCCATCGCCGTTATACTCGATTGAAATCGAGTATGCCGAATAGCGTAGTATTCGATCGAATACCAGCTCGATCGAACACTACTCGCTCATCTCTATTTATCTTCTTAAATACCCTTTCCAACTCCATTTTGAATTTTCTGTACTGTAGAAATGTGTTTAAGTCTAAATTTATAATAGTTCTATACTCTCTGCTTGGTTTCTTCGTTTAAAAGAGAGTTGAGTAGAATACAGTCCCTCTTTCCTCTTCCAGACAAGGAATAGGGGCTCCCTTTTGAAGAAGACACATTACTTCTTTCTCTAGAGGTTCTTGAACAGACTTCCCTACCTTTGTTATAACAAACCTTTCTGGAGGGGAGGATTTCAAATCTATTCTGAACCCTTCTCTTAGTGATTGAAGAATCCAGGAGCTTTTTGATATTTTGGACTAAGCTGGGAGGAAGTTGTGTAAATCCCCCACCCTGACGTAATTAGGGGTCACCATTCCTAGAAGAGTCAGAGGTCAGATTTTTTAAATGAAATGCCCTGGCTCTAGACTTTGAGAACGTCTACTTTCTATCATTCTTTTTGTTCTGACATTTTTCTCTGCCTCCAAACTTCTTCCACTGCCAAAATGAATTACCGTATTTTTCGCTTTATAAGACACACTTTTTTCTCCCCAAAAGTAGGGGAAAAATTACCGAGCGTATTATTAAGCGAATACTAGTATACCACCAGTATAGTGAATACTAGTATACCACCAGTATATCACCAGTATATATTAGGTGCCGGGAGCGGGGAAACATACTCACCCTCCTGCGCTGCGGCTCCGCTCCGGTTCTTGCGCTCCTCTGTTTTCTCTGGCGGGCGCTCCACTGTCCTGATCACGTACAGCGCCAGGACGTAGTGCGCACACTATCACCCGACGCTGCACGCAGTCAGGTGACAGTGCAGCGCCCGCAGAGAAGACATAGGAGCGGAGCCACAGCGCAGGAGAGGTGAGAGAGTTTTTTATTTTATCCTTATGGGGCTGACCTGAGGTCTGATGGGGGCACAGTGGGCTAATATGGTGGCAGAGTGGGCTGATCTGAGGTCTGATGGGGTTACAGTGGGCTGATAAAGGGGGCTGATGGGCTGATCTGAGGTCTGAGGGGGCACAGTGGGCTGATATTGGGGCACAGTGGGCTGATATGGGGCTGATGGGCTGATGGGGGCACAGTTGGCTGATGGGCTGATCTGAGGTCTGATGGGGGCAGAGTGGGCTGATATGGGGGCACAGTGGGCTGATGGGCTGATCTGAGGTCTGATGGGGGCAGAGTGGGCTGATATGGGGGCACAGTGGGCTGATGGGCTGATCTGAGGTCTGATGGGGGCAAAGTGGGCTGATATGGGGGCACAGTGGGCTGATGGGCTGATCTGAGGTCTGTTGGGGGTCTGACATGGAGGGCTGATATGGGGGTCTGATGTGATGTCCTGAAATTTCTGGGGGGGGGGGGTCTGATATGAGGTGTGATGAAAAATATTTTTTTCTTATTTTCCTACTTTAAAATCTGGTGTGCGTCTTATAAAGCGAAAAATACAGTATATGGTTTATGAAAGGTAGAAAGGAACCCCTGTTTTCTATCTCCTGCCTTTTCCAAGATATCATCCAATGTAGATCCAAATAGGTATTCACCTTCACATGGAACATTGCAAGGACGATTTTTTTGATGCTACATTTCCTGACCAATTCTTTAGCCAAAGAGCTTGATGTGCAGAATTAGCCAGGGATGTGGCCCATGTGGATAATCTAACTGCATCTGCCGGGGCATCTGCGTCAGAGATTCTAGCAATTGCTCCCTGAGGATCTTATCCCTAATCTGAGCCCCCAACTACTTGACCCATAAAATAAAAGCCCTAGTCATACAAGTTGATGCAATGTTCGGTTTAAATGATGCTCCTATGGATTCCCAAGTTCTTCTCAAAAAGACATCTGCCTTCTTCGACCAAGGTCATTAAAGGGCAGGGAAGATCTACGCGATACTTTTGCAATGGAGACATCTATTTTTGGTGCCTTGTCCGAAAGAACAGAATCTAGCTTAGCTTTACGTAACCCACATTCTCTGTGAGGAGTTTTAGCTGTTGCTTACTTAGGCTTATCCTAAAAAATGCAACATGAAAAGCAATAAGTTATCCCTCCTACATCACAGACAAAATAGCCCATACGCTTTTACTCATACCACAGGTATTGGGATAACCGGGTCCTTTTGAGTTTCTCCAGAGCTTTCCATGCTGTGGTTTTCCGTGTCGGTTTTCCGTAGCCAAGACGGATCCGTCATGAACTCCATTGAAAGTCAATGGAGGACGGATCCGTTTTCTGTTGTGTCAGACAAAAATGGATCCGTCTCCATTGACTTACATTATGAGTCAAAACTGATCAGTTTGGCTCCACACCAAAAAGCTGGAGGCAGCGTTTTTCTGTCCGCCTCCCAAACGGAATGGAGACTGAACGGAGGCGAACTGATGCATTCTGAACGGATCCTTATCCATTCAGAATGCATTAGGACAAAACGGATCCGTTTAGGACCGCTTGTGAGAGCCTGGGGCGGATCTCACAGACGGATCCTGTAAACGCTAGTGTGAAAGTAGCCTTACACGTTACAGGTGTAAAGTACAAATATAGAATGATTGCAGAGGAAACAAAAGAGATGTATCAAAACAATGACAACCAATATATAGTTTTCAAAAAGGTATCTGAAGGATTACAGTTGAAATCTATTTGATTGCCACCTGCTCCAGTTTAAATGTAAGTTAATTAAAGAAGAACTCCCGCAAAAAAATGTATTCCATGTCCTGCAAGAAATGTACATGATGTAATCTGTAGTGAATGTAATTTTCTTACCAGTGTCTGTATTTGTGAGTTATATCTCCCTGATGCTTCTCATCTGTGTCATGTGACCAGCAATCAGACTCACCAGATAACACATGTGTGTGGACAGGAAGTCTATTTCTCTATGTATTCCTATGGGAGCCTCACTCTCAGTCTCATAAGAATGAATAGAGAAGTGACTGGCTTCCTGTCCTGGGTCAGTTGGAGGTCAGAGAGTTGGTCACATGACACAGCTACAATTAGAAGAGAGGAGATAACTCACAAATACAGTCACTGATGAGAAGATTGCATTCACTACAGATTACATCATGCACCTTTCTGACATACGCTGTTGTAGAGTATATAATAGGGCCATACAGTTGGTGTATACACATGTGGTGTGTGCATGTCCAGGCTGAATTTGCTTCCAGTCATGATACTTATTATACACCTTTGTGTGTGTGTGTGTGTGTGTGTGGGGGGTATATGTTGAATTTTTGGAGCGTTTTTTGTCTGTTGACATTGGGAAGTATCATACTGTACGATGTGGATAGAAACACCTGTCTCTAAATGGGATTATATTCTGGGAATGTTGCAGACAAAAACTCCTGGAAAACTATGATGTTTTCTATACTCCTCAACATTGAAATTTCAGCATCAAGGAGGAAAAGTCTGGTTGTCTGAAAAATGTTCTGCCATGTTGAATGCACTTGGGCACACAAATCATCAGGATCTGTTGCTGGCAGCTTCCTTTGCAGTTGCAGAACAGCGACATCCCAGATGTGCTTGATGGGGCACAAGTTCGGAGATGCTGCTGGTCATGGTAGCACGTTTAGGCAATGCAGGCTGCTCACGGTATCCTGAGGTTGAGGTTGTCCTGTTGAAAAAGGTCTCATGAGAAACTTGGAGAAATGACCAAATCAGTGTCATGCCGAGTTGTTCGTGAACCTGAAATAAAAAACGAAAGGGGTCTGGCTACCATATATTATGCCACCCCGCACCATCAACCCAGTAATAGGACCAGTGTGACATTCCTTTGTGAAGACCTCTTCATGGTGTTCCCCACGTGGTCTACAGTCCCTGACAGAAGTTATCCATGTTGTGGAAACCAAAGTTATAACCTGACTTAAAATTCATCCATTGGTTTTAGAAATGACTCATATGAAAGCTGAAAACCTCCCAAATGAGGTTTTTTTTACGAAAATAAATTTGCTTCACTGCTGAAATATTGATCATTTAATGAACACAAAAAGGTCAGATTTTGGCAAGACAAAAGTTTTGTCGCCTTGTCACATAATGCACCCAATCCTACTGTAGTTTACAGCCTCAGCTGTGCTCACTAATTGATCGGTTAATTAGTGGGTGAGTATAAAAAGAACCCCAGACCTTCACTTGAACTGCAACTTGACCTCTGACAACATGACAAAAATCCACCCTGCGACCAAAGCCTTGATTATCAAGAGGCTGAAGACCAGATCCACTGCAGAGGTGGCCGGCACCTTTAATGTGTCTCAGCTTCAAGTACAAAGAATTAAAAAAAGATTTGAAGAGACTGGAGATGTTTTTGACAAGCCCAAGTCCAGCAGACCCCGCAAGACAACTGCTCAGGAGGAACGATTGTTGGTTCGAAAATCAAAAGCCAGCCCCTCTTCCACTGCAGCAGAGCTCCAACAGGCCTGGTCACTTCGAGTCCCTGTGTCAACTAGGATTCTGTCTCAAAATGGCCTCCATGGTCGAATCAGTGCCCAGAAGCCGGCACTAAACAAAAGGCAATTAAAAAAAAACTTGTGGCATTTGCCAAGGCCCACAGCCTGCTAAACGGATGGACGCTGGAAAAGTGGCAGAAGGTGGATTTCTCAGATGAATCTTCAGTTGAATTACACCACAGCCGCCGAAAATACTGCAGGAGACCTACTGGAGCACATATGGATCCAAGATACACCCAGAAAACAGTTAAGTTTGGTGGTGGAAAGATCATGGTCTGGGGTTACATTCAGTATGGGGGTGTGCGAAACATTTGCAAGGTGGAAGGCAATATCAATAGCCTAAAATATCAAGAAGTATTAGCTACCTCTTACATTCCCAATCATAAACGGAGTAAAATTTTGCAGCAGGACGGTGCTCCATCTCATACATCCATCTCTACATCAAAGTTCCTCAAGGCAAAGAAGCTCAAGGTGCTCCAGGACTGGCCAGCCCAGTCACCAGACATGAACATCATTCAGCATGTTTGGGGGAGGATGAAAGAGGAAGCTTGGAAGACAAAACCAAAGAATCTTGATGAACTCTGGGAGGCATGTAAGACTGCATTCTCTGCTATTCCTGATGACTTCATCAATAAATTGTATGAATCATTGTCGAAACGCAAGGATGCAGTCCTTCAAGCTCAAGGAAGTCACACAAAATATTAAATATGGCTCTAATAGCAGCAAATTATTTGTTTCATTTTCACATTACTTTCTGTGGGCGACAAAACTTTTGTCTTGCCAAAATCTGACCTTTCTGTGTTCATTAAATGATCAATATTTCAGCAGTGAAGCAAATTTATTTTCTTTAAAAAAAAAAAAACTAATTTGGGAGGGTTTCAGCTTTCATGTGAGTCATTTCTAAAACCAATGGATGAATTTTAAGCCAGGTTATAAGCTTTGGTTTCCACAACATGGATAAGCGACAGAACTTCTGTCAGGGACTGTACACGTCCAAACCAGTCCTTGGCTATTGTTGCATCTGAGACGGTTGTCTCGAAGTTTGTCTCTGTGCACCTCTTCCCATCATTCCAGTTTGTCATTGTTCTCCAAACCATTGGGAAACGCAACATTGAACAGTGCTGACATCTGAGTTTAGACGTAGCGTTTTGATGGCGTGTTAAACAAAGATCTCTGAGTTCAAGGATTCTATCCCTCGTAGCTTGAGACAAGTGGAAATAACTGGCATTGCACAATCATCCCACACAACTTGATCTGATTTTTGAGGTTTCATGTGGCTAAAAAACTTGACTTTTATGCCTCTATCATATGCCACAGATTAAAGTTAGGTACTTGAACCTTTGATCATCTGTAGATCTTAGTGACACCTGCAACTTCCTCGATTTGCATTAACTTAGAGCTTGTCCTTCTTGGTGATGCAAGTTCGGTGTTGAGGAGTTTATAATCTTTCTTTGCTGTTATACAAGAACATGTGATTTACATTATCCTGTTTTCTTGCATCTCCTATTTACTTTGTTTCTTGGTTTGTTAATGTCTTGATTCGTTAATTAAAAAAAAAAATAGCTTTGGGAAAATAAGAAACTTTTGAGTCTTTTTCCAGGTGAAAACAGGATGAGCGACTCCCATGGACATCTCCATTTATCTCCCTATCATGAAGTAGAAGATAACAATACCACACAAGATAATTCAATAACTCCTGATGTATCCTCAGCCCTTCACAGCGGAGATCTATCCACCGATACCGCTGGTCTCAAGAAACCGTCTTCTAGTCAATCACTGATTGGCAGAACAAGAACTAAACAGAAACGTGGGAAAATATTTCCATGTGAGAAACAGTTAAAAAAAGAATCTAATCTTTCTTTACATAAGAAAAATCGCAGAGATAAAAAATCATTTCCATGCTCTCAATGTGGAAAGTTGTGTACCAGTCAATTCAATCTAAATGAACATCAGAGAACTCACACAGGGGAGAAGCCATATTCATGTCCTGAATGCGGGATATGTTTAAAATATAGATCAAATCTTGCAACACATCTTAGAATTCACACGGGGGAAAAGCCATTTTCATGTTCACAATGTGGGAAACGTTTTAGTCTGAAATCAAATCTTGTGCACCATCTAAGAATTCACTTAGGGGAGAAACCATTTTCGTGTTCAGAATGTGGGAAATGTTTTAGTCTGAAATCAAATCTCGTGAAACATCTAAGAATCCACTTAGGGGAGAAACCATTTTCGTGTTCAGAATGTGGGAAATGTTTTAACCGTCAATCAAGTTTTATTCGGCATCAGAGAACTCACACAGGGGAGAAGCCATTTTTATGTTCAGAATGTGGGAAGTGTTTTAGTCAGAAATCAAATCTTGTTAAACATCAGAGAATTCACACAGGGGAGAAGCCATTTATGTGTCCTGAATGTGGGAAGTATTTTGTTGCAAAATCATTGCTTAGAGAACATCTAAGAACTCACACAGGAGAGAAGCCATTTGTGTGCCCTGAATGTGGGAAGTATTTTGGTGTGAAATCATTGTTTATAGAACATCTAAGAATTCACACAGGAGAGAAGCCATATTCATGTTCAGAATGTGGGAAATGTTTTAACCGCCAATCAAGTTTTGTTCGCCATCAGAGAACTCACGCAAGGTAGAAGCGATTTTCATGTCTTGAATGTGAGAAGTGTTTTAGTCAGAAATCAAATCTTGATACACATCAGAGAATTCACACAGGAGAGAAACCATTTATGTGAACTGAATGTGGGAAGTATTTGGTGCGAAATCATTGCCTATAGAACATGTTAGAACTTGCATAGGGAAGAAGCCATTTATGTGTCCTGAATGTGGGGACTATTTTGGTGAGAAATAATTGCTTGTAAAACATCAGAGAACTCACACAGGAGAGAAGCCATTTTTGTATTCAGAATGTGGGAAATGTTTTACCCGTCAATCAAGTTTTATTCAGCATCAGAGAACTCGCACCGTTTGGCTTCATTCACACATCATTATGGATATAGTGAAGTAAAGCTGTTGTCTTACTGGTCAGGAGTACAGGACATTTCCCATCTGTAAACTTTCATAATAAAAAAGGGGGTTTATTAACTGGCCGCTTAACTGGAAAAAATGGCCCCCTCCATATAATAATGAAAAATATGCGACTCATTAGGTTTGGACTAAAGGAAATGCAGACAACAGAGATGCTTTATGTGGCCTAAACTGAACCTACACTATTAAGTTGATGTCATCAAGGCTATAACAGGTGACCTCACATCAGCTGGAGCCACAACCACTTGTACTGGATGTGATTTATCAGTGGCTCCTGGAAATGTAGATATGATCCACAGAGCTGAAGATGAAGAAAATCCTAATATTCATTGTTTATTATATTCACCAATAGAAAAACATCTACTAAAGGGAGATATTATTTGTGTAGTAGGGATTATTTTTCACCTCCAGCCAGATCCTCATCAGATCCCAGTATAATCGATTTAGGTTTCCATGATGAATGTTCCTTCTTTTTGGTTGGATTCAATGCTGACTTGAATTTCCTTCTGCAATGATTGTCGTAATCATCAATCATTTTATCCTACTCAAAGAGCGATCATTCCATACATTGTACAGTCATGGCCAAAAGTTTTGAGAATGATACAAATATTAATTTTTACAAAGTCTACTGCTTCAGTTTTTATAATGGCAATTTGCATATACTCCAGAATGTTATAAAGAGTGATCAGCTTAACAGCAATTACTTGCAAAGTCAATATTTGCCTAGAAAATGAACTTTATCCCCCAAAACACATTTCAGCATCATTGCAGCCCTGCCTTAAAAGGACCAGCTAACATCGTTTCAGTGATTGCTCCATTAACACAGGTGTGGATGTTGATGAGGACAGGGCTGGAGATCAATCTGTCATGATTAACCCTTTCACGACCGGAGGTTTTTTCGGTATTGCGTTTTCGTTTTTTGCTCCTTGCCTTCATACAGCCATAACTTTTTTATTTTTCTGCTCACATAGTTGTATGAGGGCTTGTTTTTTGCGGGACAAGTTGTACTTTCAAATGCCACCATTTATTATTGGATATGTTGTAGTGGGAAGCGGGAAAAAAATTCCAAATCGGGTGAAATTGCAAAAAAACCACTATTCCACTACAGTTTTCCGGGTTTTTAATTTACGACGTTCGCTGTTCATTAAAACTGACCAGTTACTTTCATTCTACAGGTCAGTACGAATCCAGCGGTACCTAACATGTTTAGTTTTTCTTGTGTTTTGATAGTGATAAAAAAATGATAAAGTTGGTTGTTTTGTTTTTTTTTTTTTTGGTCATCATATCTTGACCCCGATAACTTTTTGGCATTTATGTGTACGGAGCTGTATGGGGGCTCATTTTTTGCGGGGCGATCTGAAGTTTTTATTGATACCATTCTGGGGTGTGTCTGACTTTTTGATCGCTTTTTATTTAATTTTTTTTTAGAAAAAAAAAGTGACAAAAAACGTCAAATCGCCATTTGGACGCTTTTTTCCGCCACACAATTTGCCGTATTGGAATTTTTTTTTTTTAGTTTAAAAGTACGGGCGTTTTCGGTCACGGTGATACCCATGATGTCTATATTTATTGTTATTTAGGTATTTATTTTTTAATTATACGGAAAGGGGGGTGATTTAAACTTTTATATTTTTTTTATTTTTTATATATTTTTTAAAAATTTTTTAAAATTTTTTTTTAATTATTTGAAAGCTCAAATATAAGCTAATATATTGTACTTTTAATTTTTTTCACTATGAGCAATCTCTGATTTTTATCTTGAATTAAAACTCATGATTGCTCATTTCTTATCCTGGCCTGCCATCTAGTGGCCAGAATAAGAATTGCACTTTGAAAGCTGTAATCCTCACCAGCGAGGATTACAGCTTTCATAACGTGTACAGACGGCCCGATTGGCCAATCGGGTCGTCTGTACATCACCCGGAAGCAAACTGCTTCCGGGTACAGACGCCACCGGAAGCCATGAGAGGGGCCCAGAAGAAAAGAGAGGCCCATCGGAAGACGCCGCCGATGGCGGTAAGTAGCCGCAAGTCTCTGCTGTTAGAAACAGCAGAGACTTGCCGGCCATGACGCCCGCCGCACCCGCGAGCGGGCGTCATGTCCCCGCACCGCCCGAGCGCCGTACATGTACGGCGCCGGTCGGGAAGGGGTTAAGTAAGAATGACACCACTGGACACTTTAAAAGGAGGCTGGTGCTTGGCATCATTGTTTCTCTTCTGTTAACCATGGTTATCTCTAAAGAAACACGTGCAGTCATCATTGCACTGCACAAAAATGGCCTAACAGGGAAGAGTATCGCAGCTAGAAAGATTGCACCTCAGTCAACAATCTATCGCATCATCAAGAACTTCAAGGAGAGAGGTTCCATTGTTGCCAAAAAGGCTCCAGGGCGCCCAAGAAAGACCAGCAAGCGCCAGGACCATCTCTTAAAAGTGTTTAAGCTGCGGGATCGGGCTACCAGCAGTGCAGAGCTTGCTCGGGAATGGCAGCAGGCAGGTGTGAGTGCATCTGCACGCACTGTGAGGCGGAGACTCTTGGAGCAAGGCCTGGTCTCAAGGAGGGCAGCAAAGAAGCCACTTCTCTCCAGAAAAAACATCAGGGACAGACTGATATTCTGCAAAAGGTACAGGGAGTGGACTGCTGAGGACTGGGGGAAAGTCATTTTCTCTGATGAATCCCCTTTTCGATTGTTTGGGACATCTGGAAAACAGCTTATTCGGAGAAGACGAGGTGAACGCTACCACCAGTCTTGTCTCATGCCAACTGTAAAGCATCCTGAAACCATTCATGTGTGGGGTTGTTTCTCAGTCAAGGGAATCGGCTCTCTCACAGTCTTGCCTAAAAACACAGCCATGAATAAAGAATGGCACCAGAATGTCCTCCGAGAGCAACTTCTCCCAACCGTCCAAGAGCAGTTTGGCGATCAACAATGCCTTTTACAGCATGATGGAGCACCTTGCCATAAAGCAAAGGTGATAACTAAATGGCTCAGGGAACAAAACATAGAGATTTTGGGTCCATGGCCTGGAAACTCCCCAGATCTTAATCCCATTGAGAACTTGTGGTCAATCATCAAGAGACGGGTGGACAAACAAAAACCTACAAATTCTGACAAAATGCAAGCATTGATTGTGCAAGAATGGACTGCTATCAGTCAGGATTTGGTCCAGAAGTTGATTGAGAGCATGCCAGGGAGAATTGCAGAGGTCCTGAAGAAGAAGGGTCAACACTGCAAATATTGACTTGCTGCATTAACTCATTCTCACTGTCAATATAAGCTTTTGTTACTCATAATATGATTGTAATTATATTTCTGTATGTGATAAAAACATCTGACAAACACACATAAAAACCAGAGGGCAGCAGATCATGTGAAAATAAAGATTTGTGTCATTCTCAAAACTTTTGGCCATGACTGTACATCTTCTGTTCAGGTTTAATAAAGAAGATATAAAGAAATAAGTGTCCTGTGGTGTAATTGTGATGAGAGGTCAGATATAATAGAGAACTGATCAGCGAGATAAGTCCTTAGGAGGAAAGGTCCATAGAGGTGCTTAAAGGGGTATTCCCATCTTAGACAATGGGGGCATATCGCTAGGAGAACAGAGCAGGGAGCGCTGTGCCTGGAGGACCCCAGGTACGGCCACCACCAGGCGCTGCTCCCATATAAATGAATGGGAGTGCACAGCGCATACACGGACACTGCTCCCATTCATTTCTATGTAGCCGACAGAAATAGCCGAGCCAGTGCTTGGCTATTTTCAGCAGGCCCGTGGAAATGAATGGAGGGCGGCTGCGCATGCGCAGTGCGCCCTCCTTCACTTTTGGGGCTACGTTCTCAATATAGGTGCGGGTCCCAGCGGTGGGACCCGTACCTATAAGACAATAGGGGCAAACCCCAGCGATATGCCCTCGTTGTCTGAGATGGGAGTAATCCTTTAAGGACCTGCAGTCTGTTTCTATAGGATTATTATTAAAGCACCATTCATGCCATGGTGCTGTACATATAAAAAGGGAAAAGGATGTGTACATAAATAATTAAAAAAAAGTATAACAGGCATGGACAAGACAAGTTATAAAGTGGTTCAGAAGAAAAAAGGACTCTGCCCACTAGAGCTTACTATCTACAAAGGATGGCAGAAGGATACCGTAGGTGAGGTTAAAGCTGGTCATGGCGGTTTAATGGCAGCAGGGTTACAGTAGGTTTTAGGCTTGTCTGAAAAGGTGGGTTTTCATGTTACTTTTGAAGGTTTCCATGGGAGGGAATGTTGAGGTAGAAAGTTCCAAAGTACGGGGGGCTGCATGGGAGACGATTGTGGGAAGAGGGGCAAGTAGAGAAGGAGGTCTTGTGAGGATTAGAATTGCTTGTGGGAGGATTTCAGGACATCAGTTCACAGATGTATGGAAGGGGACATGTTGTGGATGGCCTTGTATGTGATAGTGTTTTGTACTGTATTCCTTGGGCAATGAGGAGCCAGTAGAGGGATTGGCAGAGGTAGATTAGGGTTGAGGATAGATTGGAGGACTGCGAGAGTGCTAGATGGGAAGCCACACAGGAGGATGTTACAGTTGTCTAGGTGGGAAATGATGAGGGCATGTACAATTATTTTTGGAGACTCTGGTTTAAGGAATGTGTGGATCCAAAAGATATTTTTAAGATGAAGGTGGAAAGGGTGTGCATGTGCAATTGGAAGGACAGAGCAAAATTGGAGGTGAACAAAAGGCAACGGACTTGGTTGCCCGGGGAGAGTGTGCAGCCATTGACTGTGATAGGGCTGAGTAAGATGGAGGGAAATAATAAATTTTGTGAAGGTTAAGTTTTAGAAAGTAAGACAAGAAGGATGCTATAGAAGAAGGCATTGCGGGATACTGTAAGGAGGTGATACCTGGACCAGAGAGGTAAATATGCACGTCACCAGCATAGAAGTGATACTGAAAGCCATGGGACTCTATGAGCTGTTCCAGGTCGAAGCTGTAGATTGAAAAGAGCAGAGGTCCTAGAACAGAGCCTTGAAGGACACCAACAGAGTGGGGACAAGGCGAGGAGGTGGTGTGAGTGTGAGAGATGATGGGGGAGATTTATCAAAGTGGAGTAAAGTAGAACTGGCTTAGTTGCCCATAGCAACCAATCAGATTCCACCTTTGATTTTCTAAAGGAGCTTTGAAAAATGAAAGATGGAATCTGGCAATTAAGCCTGCTCTAGGTCACGAAGGAGGGAAGAGGATAGGTCAAGGAGGAAGACAGAGTAATTTAGAAGGCAGAGCGTAGGCCAAGAAGGAGGACAGCGTAATGTTGTTTGGCTTCAGCAATTAGCAGGTCATTGGTGACTTTGGTAAGGGTGGTTTCAGTGCAGTGGAGGGATCAGAAGCCAGATTGTATAAATAATAGGGAACAGGGAGAGAGCTGGGAGGATAGTTCAAGGTAGACATGTTGTTCAAGAAACTTTGAACCGTATGAGAGCACAGCGCACAAGTCTCAAGCGCACAAGTAGTGACATGTGATTGGGAGAGTAGGGTGGAAAGTTTTCCTTGTGTAATGGTGAAGACTTTCTTTATTATTGGAGATTTTTTGTTTGGAGTATATGGCAAAGTCCTGGGCTGAGATGAGAGGTGAGGGAGGGGGCATTGGGAGATGGAGAAGAGTTAAAGGGGTTGTCCGAGTTATTTTTTTGTTCTTTATATGTTTCTAACTTGTCAGGTATAACAACTTTCCCATATACTTTGTGTTTCTAAAGTTGCTGGTTTCTCAGAGTTGACTGAGGGTCACATGACCTGTGATGTCACCTTATCTCCCTGCTCTATGATGTTTCGTGTACAAGCCTCAGAGTTCAGATAACAGTCTGTACACGAGACGTCACTGGCCACGCCCCCTTTCTTTGCCGGGCTCCTGCTATCTGCTCTCTCCCTGGATTCCTTCAGATAAAACATTAACCCCTTCAGCCAGAACACACTGAGGGCTCAAGGCTTTATAACAAATAGTAGCTGCAGCAGTGAGAGAAGACAAATGCTGGGCAAGGAGCTATAGAGGAATTGTACAAGAACAGGTAGGGAGAATTTCCTGTGTGTATCAGCAGTGTCATTGTACAGCTGGGACTTGTAGTCCTACACATACAACATGCTGCTGAGTATCCCAGCAGGCAGACATGTACTCACAGCACTTATATTCACTGCCTTTGCAGAGAAGGGGGGAGGGGCAGAGATTGTTATTACTGCATGTAAACAAAGGCCAGAAGAGAACCAGGGAAATGAGGAAATATAGATTTTTTTTGCCTAAAACTTGCTGAACTTAGTTATATATTGCTACCCATCAGATTTACAGTGCTATATATTTTTTTCCATAACTTGGACAACCCCTTTAAGTTAAATATTTGTTTAGGATTTTAAGACATTGAAGAGTCGAAAACTGTAGTTATTGTGGTGTTATACTAAGGGGTAGCGGCATTTGCATCATGGAGGGAACACATGGTACAGAGCGGCAGAAGAGAGTGTACAAAGTCAAGATGTACTAGTGTGTGGACTGGGGGGGGGCAGCTGAAGAGACAAGTGGAAGTCCATATTGCTTAAGGACCTGCAAGGAGATGATTAAGGACCTGCAGTTTGTTTCAATAGGATACTGGCACAGCAAAGGGTGATTCTCAAAACTAAGAAATATGTTTTGCAATTTAGCATGTATAAGACTAGATCCAGGTAAAGTCCAGGTATGATATAAACCCCATGAAACTGCTGCAGGTGATCAGACAAGCTTTAGCTAATGCTTCACCAAGGCTAGTTTAATACTAGCATTAAAATAACAGCCTGCCGGAGCTTATCGTGTCTGGCGTAGCCGGATACTGTCTATCTGCCTTTCTCTGGCGGAGCCCATTGACATTTTTTGTCAATCTGAATCTCTGCACTAATGCTGTTTACATCTATGGGGGATACGATAAACTCTGTCAGGCCGTTCTTCTGCCAGAGGAACATTCTGTCAGATGAGTTTAAAGCTAGAGTGAAAGCACCTTATTCTAGCAGTGGACCTTTCCAGCCACAATCCAATTGGAACTGTTTAAACAGAGTTGTGAAATATAAGGCAATGTCTGAAATCCATTATTCCTATTCAAGAATCTGAGCTTCACTGCATGAAATCCCAAAGTCATAGTCCCCGGAGTCGCTTGGATCTGATAATCCTTCGATTTCATTATTCCTGTATCACGTTCAATATCTCCAGTCCCAGAGGCAGCAAAGCAGCTCCACATCATTATGGATCCTCCATCATGTTTCACCATAGAACCCTGTTTTGTTCAGTGTGCAGCGTATGGTACGGGTTAAGGCCCCATTCACACGACCGTATTATTGCGGGTCCACATTATTACGCACCCACTATAATACAGGGGCCACCCGGTGTGTGTTCCGCACCGCTCGGAACACACGCCGGGTGGCCCCATTCAAAATGCTTATACTTGTCCGCATATGCGGACAAGTAGAGGACATGCTTCATATCTTCCAGCGGAGCCGCGGCACGGAGCTAGCTCCGTACGGCGGCTTCCCGCTCCCATAGAGGCGAATGGGGCCGAATCTATTCCGCAATATTGGGGGCCTAAAACTATCACTCCAGATGTCTCCAGGTCAGACACATTTTAAACCACCTTTCGTACGGTTCTGTAATGAAGTTTCCTCTTTCCACTTTGTCCAAGAAGGTTCTTGACTGTTCCACAAGTAGCAAACTTTTTGATGATATTTCGAACTGTTTAAGCCGGGATGCCATAGTTTTTAGGGATAGTCTTGTACCCTTTAAACTTAGGGTTGCCACCTTTCTCAACAAAAAGTACCAGCCAAGTTAAGCCACACCTCAAAGGGTGCGGATGAGTGGCTGAACATAGGGCGTTAATTCACTATGTCATAATGTGGCCCCCAGTATTAATAGTGCCCCCATTAGCGCCCCACAGAATTAATAATACCCCCATTAGCACCCCCCAGAATTAATAATGCCCCCATTAGTGCCCCCAAAATGAATAATGCACCCATTTGTGCCCCCCAGTAATAGTAACACCCCCATTAGTGCCACCCAGAATTACTAATGCCCCCATTAGTGCCACCCAGAATTACTAATACCCCCATTAGTGTCCCCCAGAATTACTAATACCCACATTAATGCCCCCCAGAATTAGTAATGCCCCCATTAGTGCCCACCAGAATTAATAATGCACCTCTAAGTGCCCCCCAGTAATAGTAATAACCCATTAGTGCCCCCCAGAATTACTAGTGCCCCCCTTATGCCCCCTTAAAGAACTCACCTCCTCCATTTGCTTGCGCCACTGTGAACAATCACTGGTGACTGGAAGCTCAGGACAGGACCGGCGCTCCAGCATGATGACGTCTCGCAGGTCCTGAGCAGGAAGTGTTCACAGCGGAGTGAGCAAATGGAGGAGGTGAGTTATTTTTTTTTCTTAACACAAGTGAGGGAGGAGCGGGAGTTAATGGCTGTACTAATGAGCGCTCCACAATGGAACCACTCATTAGTAACAGACCTTAAAGAAAAATATCAGCAATTACCATTGCTGGTACAAAAATATTAACAGGGATAGGTCATCAGTATCTGATCGTTGGGGGTCCAACACCTGGGACCCCCGCTGATCAGCTGTTTGAGAAGGTACCGACAGTCCCGTGAGTGCCGCTGCCTTCTCTCAGCTCACCAAGCACAGTGCCGTACATTGTATAGTGGTTGTGCTTGGTATTGCGCTTAACCCCATTCACTTGAATGTGGCTGAGCCGCTCCTAGACCATGTGACCGATGAACGTGATGTCACTGGCCTAGGAAAAGCTGAGAGCGTCGGTGCCTTCTCAAACTGATCTGCGGGGGCCTGGGTGTCGGACCCCCACCGATCAGATACTGATGACCTATCCTGAAAAACCCCTTTAACGGCTTGGCCAGTGACATACCAGCCGGGTGGCAACCATATTTAGACTGCTTGGTTTGATGATAATAGCCTTTCTGCTCAGTAAGTTCACTTGCCTTTACCATTGTGAACAAGAAACAGGAAATAAATCTCGCCTTAAAAGCATCAAACCATTGTTCATTCGACTAATTAAAGTTACGTGAACATTCCTTTTCACCCTGGAAGATTTTTTTGTTTTAAGATTTCCATTTTTTTTAGTTTGTTTAGTGTACAGAATAGAATGGAGTGGGTAAAGTAACCGAGTCTGTTCAGTGGTGATGCCTCATGCACACAACCATATCTGTTTTAGGGTTCACAAAGCGCAGATTTGCAAAATCTTGACGAGAATGGAGCTTCTATGAGCAGCTCCTGAAAGTAACTCCAACAAGACTGCAGATGCTGTAGAGAGGACCTGGCAAGAGTAACTGGAGTCTGCTCTTATCACTTAAGGACCTTTAATGATGTCATGGTCAGGTGAGTAGTCACATGACAAGAAAAACAAAGCTGTAGTATTCCCCCCCCCTCCACACACACACAGTTTAGCACTTCCTGTCATGTGACCAATGTGACATCATCACAGGTCCTGCAGCCCCAGGAGGTGTGATCTGCAGGTCAGTTATTGGTCGGGGGATGTGTGACTTGGTTCTGGGTTTATTAGAATGGAGCGGTTCTATAGGTGATATATAGCAGGTCCAGCCAGCAGGGGGCGGCACCGGCCATAGAGAGTCTCTGCTTACACAGTCTGGAGGTCAGGAGGGGAGTTCTCCTCAGACATGTCTGCTCTCCCCAGCTGGTCATTACTGGAATATTAGGAGGTTCTTCTCACTGTTTATCTACTCGATATGGACATTGCAGGGGAATTACAGCTTCCCCGTCCCGTTCACATGAATATATATTAAACTGTGATGAGCAATCTGCTATATACACAGGCTGTCTGCACACATATCCCTCGGTGGGTATATAAGATCTGATAGGCTGTCTGCACACATATCCCTCGGTGGGTACATAAGGTGTGATAGGCTGTCTGCACACATATCCCTCGGTGGGTATATAAGATCTGATAGGCTGTCTGCACACATATCCCTCGGTGGGTACATAAGGTGTGATAGGCTGTCTGCACACATATCCCTCGGTGGGTATATAAGGTGTGATAGGCTGTCTGCACACATATCCCTCGGTGGGTATATAAGATGTGATAGGCTGTCTGCACACATATCTCTCGGTGGGTATATAAGGTGTGATAGGCTGTCTGCACACATATCCCTCGGTGGGTATATAAGGTGTGATAGGCTGTCTACACACATATCCCTCGGTGGGTATATAAGGTGTGATAGGCTGTTGCACACATATCCCTCGGTGGGTATATAAGGTGTGATAGGCTTGTTGCACACATATTCCTCGGTGGGTATATAAGGTGTGATAGGCTGTCTACACACATATCCCTCGGTGGGTATATAAGGTGTGATAGGCTTGTTGCACACATATCCCTCGGTGGGTATATAAGGTGTGATAGGCTGTCTGCACACATATCCCTCGGTGGGTATATAAGATGTGATAGGCTGTCTGCACACATATCCCTCGGTGGGTATATAAGATGTGATAGGCTGTCTGCACACATATCCCTCGGTGGGTATATAAGGTGTGTGATAGGCTGTCTGCACACATATCCGTCAGTGGGTATATAAGATGTGATAGGCTGTCTGCACACATATCCCTCGGTGGGTATATAAGGTGTGTGATAGACTGTCTGCTCACATATCCGTCAGTGGGTATATAAGATGTGATAGGCTGTCTGCACACATATCCCTCGGTGGGTATATAAGGTGTGATAGGCTTGTTGCACACATATCCCTCGGTGGGTATATAAGGTGTGATAGGCTTGTTGCACACATATCCCTCGGTGGGTATATAAGGTGTGATAGGCTGTCTGCACACATATCCCTCGGTGGGTATATAAGGTGTGATAGGCTGTCTGCACACATATCCCTCGGTGGGTATATAAGGTGTGTGATAGGCTGTCTGCACACATATCCCTCGGTGGGTATATAAGGTATGATAGGCTGTCTGCACACATATCTCTCGGTGGGTATATAAGGTGTGATAGGCTGTCTGCACACATATCCCTCGGTGGGTATATAAGGGGTGTGATAGGCTGTCTGCACACATATCCCTCGGTGGGTATATAAGATGTGATAGGCTGTCTGCACACATATCCCTCGGTGGGTATATAAGGTGTGATAGGCTGTCTGCACACATATCCCTCGTTGGGTATATAAGGTGTGTGATAGGCTGTCTGCTCACATATCCGTCAGTGGGTATATAAGATGTGATAGGCTGTCTGCACACATATCCCTCGGTGGGTATATAAGATGTGATAGGCTGTCTGCACACATATCCCTCGATGGGTATATAAGATGTGATAGGCTGTCTGCACACATATCCCTCGGTGGGTATATAAGATGTGTGATAGGCTGTCTGCACACATATCCCTTGGTGGGTATATAAGGGGTGTGATAGGCTGTCTGCACACATATCCCTTGGTGGGTATATAAGGGGTGTGATAGGCTGTCTGCACACATATCCCTCGGTGGGTATATAAGATGTGATAGGCTGTCTGCACACATATCCCTCAGTGGGTATATAAGATGTGATAGGCTGTCTGCACACATATCCCTCGGTGGGTATATAAGGTGTGATAGGCTGTCTGCACACATATCCCTCGGTGGGTATATAAGATGTGATAGGCTGTCTGCACACATATCCCTCGGTGGGTATATAAGGTGTGATAGGCTGTCTGCACACATATCCCTCGGTGGGTATATAAGATGTGATAGGCTGTCTGCACACATATCCCTCGGTGGGTATATAAGGTGTGATAGGCTGTCTGCACACATATCCCTCGGTGGGTATATAAGATGTGATAGGCTGTCTGCACACATATCCCTCGGTGGGTATATAAGGTGTGATAGGCTGTCTGCACACATATCCCTCGGTGGGTATATAAGGTGTGATAGGCTGTCTGCACACATATCCCTCGGTGGGTATATAAGGTGTGATAGGGCTGTCTGCACACACATCCCTCGGTGGGTATATAAGGTGTGATATGCTGTCTGCACACATATCCCTCGGGGGTATATAAGGTGTGATAGGCTGTCTGCACACACATCCCTCGGTGGGTATATAAGGTGTGATAGGCTGTCTGCACACATATCCCTCGGTGGGTATATAAGGTGTGATAGGCTGTCTGCACACATATCCCTCGGGGGTATATAAGGTGTGATAGGCTGTCTGCACACATATCCCTCGGTGGGTATATAAGGGGTGTGATAGGCTGTCTGCACACATATCCCTCGGTGGGTATATAAGATGTGATAGGCTGTCTGCACACATATCCCTCGGTGGGTATATAAGGTGTGATAGGCTGTCTGCACACATATCCCTCGGTGGGTATATAAGATGTGATAGGCTGTCTGCACACATATCCCTCGATGGGTATATAAGGTGTGATAGGCTGTCTGCAGACATATCCCTCGATGGGTATATAAGGTGTGATAGGCTGTCTGCACACATATCCCTCGGTGGGTATATAAGGTGTGATAGGCTGTCTGCACACATATCCCTCGGTGGGTATATAAGGTGTGATAGGCTGTCTGCACACATATCCCTCGGTGGGTATATAAGGTGTGATAGGCTGTCTGCACACATATCCCTCGGTGGGTATATAAGGAGTGTGATAGGCTGTCTGCACACATATCCCTCGGTTGGTATATAAGATGTGATAGGCTGTCTGCACACATATCCCTCGGGGGTATATAAGGTGTGATAGGCTGTCTGCACACATATCCCTCGGTTGGTATATAAGATGTGATAGGCTGTCTGCACACACATCCCTCAGTGGGTATATAAGATGTGATAGGCTGTCTGCACACATATCCCTCGGTGGGTATATAAGGTGTGATAGGCTGTCTGCACACATATCCCTCGGTGGGTATATAAGGTGTGATAGGCTGTCTGCACACATATCCCTCGGTGGTATATAAGGTGTGATAGGCTGTCTGCACACATATCCCTCAGTAGTATATAAGGTGTGATAGGCTGTCTGCACACATATCCCTCGGTGGGTATATAAGATGTGATAGGCTGTCTGCACACATATCCCTCGGTGGGTATATAAGGTGTGATAGGCTGTCTGCACACATATCCCTCAGTAGTATATAAGGTGTGATAGGCTGTCTGCACACATATCCCTCAGTGGGTATATAAGGTGTGATAGGCTGTCTGCACACATATCCCTCGGTGGGTATATAAGGTGTGATAGGCTGTCTGCACACATATCCCTTTTTGCTGTCATGGTTAAAAAGGGGAGATTTATCAGAGTTGCAGTAAAGGAGGATTATTGGTTTTCGGGCCCCAGGTGTCGGTATTCCTGAAAATGTGCAGTGTGAACTGATCTTGTGCTGCTGCGATGAAAGTGTATGGTGAGTCAACACACAATGGCACCATTATGAATAAGTGACATGGAAATGGGGGTGCAAAGGTGTCAGTCGCTACCGGGCCCAGGAGCCTGAAGAGGACCAAAGACCCTTGTGCCGCATAAGAAGACACACAGAGCACTAAGGGAAGGGGGGCCCAAGCTGAACTCTTGCACCAGGGCCCATGAGCCTTTAGTTACGCTACTGTGCGGAGCACACCATGTGCCGGAGGGGAACGTCGACTACAAAGGTGCACGAGGGCGGACCGACGCTCTACAGAGGAACAGCTCACCACCCAAATAAACCAGGGGCTACCAGATGTGTGTCTAACACAACAGTTCAGAGAACCTTACAGTGTATCTGAAATGGATGATCACTGCACCTCTGCTAACCAAGCTGCATCGGCAGAAAAGGCTTTAATTTTCGCTGCAGTTGCAATTGGACCTTCACTGATTGGAAAGGGTTGTCTTCTCTGATGAGTCAGACTTTCTGCTTCATCAAGCAGATGGACGTTGGCGTGTCAGACGAGAAACATCAGAGAACAAACACCCTGCGACCATTAGTGGAAAAACACAAGCTGGTGGGGGCAGAATTATTTATTTTGCACACTTATAGAGCGCTGACATATTCTGCAGCACTTTACACATTACTATCGCTCCCCAATGGGGCTCACAATCTAAGGTCCCTATCAGTCTGTCTTTGAAGTGTGGGAGGAAACCAGAGAACCTGGAGGAAACCCACGCAAACACAGGGAGAACGTATAAACTCCATGCAGAAGTTGTCATTGGTCAGATTTCGAACCCATGACCCCAGCGCTGCAAGGCACCAGTGCTAACCACTGAGCCACCGTGCTGCATTATGGTCTGGGGGGTGTTTTCGTGGCATTTTCTGGGCCCATCCAACCATGTGGAAGGCACTCTCAATCAATTTGGGTATAAATCCATCCTTGCAGATCATGTCCACACCTACATGCTGATTGTCTTCCCTGGGGCAGATGGGATCTTCCAGCAAGACAAGACGACATGTCACAGGATGGAAATGTCTGACAGTGGCTGGAAGAGCATGACCAAGACTTCAAAGTACTACCCTGGCCCCCTTGTTCCCAACCAGTTGAGCATCTGTGGGACCGCCTCAATTATCATGTTCGCTTTGTGGATTCTCCCTTGATCCCTCTCCAGCAGCTGTGGGAGGCACTGCAGTCAACATGGCTCCAGATACCTGTGACAACCTACCAGGACCTTACTGAGTCTTTCCCAGCCCGTCTAGCTGCTGTTCATACTGCAAACAGTGGTTACTCTGGACATTAGCTGCTGGTCATAAAAATGTCACTCTAATGTTTCAATTGCTAAGTCACTTCCATCAGTAATACTTTATAATTCCTGAGATCCTTTTTTTCTAGTAAGGTGTTCCTCTAGATGTGATTTTTCTCTCAATCCTTCTTGTTTCCCTCAGCTTTCTTAGGTACAGGACTTTCTTCTTGTTAAAGACAATGGTCATTTCCATCAATGACCCACCAAGGATGGAGAAGGACAGAGACCACATGGCTGCGAGGATATTAGACCTCACCCTGGAGATCATCTCCTTGATAACTGGAGAGGTGAGAGTCTCACATGACATCACTCTTATCTCTAGTAATAAACCAGGGAAATGTCTGGGAAGGTGAAGGATTCTTAGAATCTCTGTAGTGATCGGCGTCTCCCCATACACAGGATTACACAGTAGTGAAGAAGTCGTCTGGTGAGTGTGTGACTCCCCGTGTGTCAGGAGGATGGAGCAGGACCCAGAGCCCCATCACCGAGCCTCCACCTCATTCCCTGATACATGAGCAGAAGATCCTAGAACTTACCACCAGGATCACTGAGCTGCTGAGCGGAGAGGTGAGCGCTGCTGGGAATGCTGGGACATTATACAATAACACCAAGGGAGGGGTCTGGTAATGACTGTATCCTTGTGTTGTCAGGTTCCTATAAGGTGTCAGGATGTCGCTGTCTATTTCTCCATGGAGGAGTGGGAGTATTTAGAAGAACACAAGGATCTGTACAAGGAGGTCATGATGGAGAATCACCAGTCCCTCACATCACCGGGTAAGAGGAGACCTTCCATGACTGTAGAGGAGAGAACAGTTCTGAGAGTCAGATTCCTCCATCATCTGATCATCACATATAGACAATGTATTCAGTCACTGTGTGTATTTCCTACAGATGGATCCAGTCAGAGAAATCCACCAGAGAGATGTCCCAGTCCTCTGTATTCCCAGGACTGTCCGGAGGAGAAGCCAAATGTCCCACTGGATCATCAGGTAGGTGAAGCTGAGGTTTCTACAAATCCTCTATAGACTGATGTACTGGAGCTTTCTACTGACCTCCCCCAGCAGCAGTGGTGTATACTGTCCGCTCCATTGCATCTTATTATTGTTATCCATAAGATTTCTGGTTTCATAAAAGATTGTTGTAAAGTTTGTATGTCCACTTGAGCAATAGAGAGTCAATGTGGATAACACATATAGATGTAAATTATAGATTAACAGCACAATGCCAGTCAGCTGTATCTAAGGCAGAATACTGACATGGATCCAGAATCTTTTGGGGTAGTTTAAAAAGGCTTTACATCTGGTTTTCTGTATACCCTAGTCCATTGACTTCCTAGTCTAATGACTGTTGGTCACGTGGCCTAGCCGCAGCTCAGCCCCATTTACTTGAATTGCGTACGAATACAAGTAATTAGCGAACTTTTACTGTTTGCCTAGCGTCGTGCGTGCCTGCGTATTACGTAATCGCTAGACAATAGTACGCTTAGGATTCGTACGCAACTTGTACGCGTACCTTTATCAACTGTATGTTCGTTATTAGCACGCGAATGTTTGCAAAACCCCACATAATAACGTATGATTTGTACGCCGCTTCGCCGAATAGATTCGTAGAATATACGAATCTTATGAAATGTTCGGCGAATATTCGGCCAAGCGAATTTTGAATGATTCGCTCATCTCTACTGATCGCCACTTGAGGAGATCCTTCTCTTTTTAGGGCAGATTGGTTCATATGTTCTGAAGGTTGTTGACCTTCACCTGGATATCACATGAACTAAGTTCTTTCTTCTTAAATCTTGCAGAAAATTTCTGATAGAACGATAAGTGAACTGGAAAAATCCATACCAGTGTCCGTGAATGGTAAGAGCCTTTCATAAATCTTGTTTGACTGTCTTCATTAAAGGGGTCCTCTCACTTCAGCCAGTGCCATTTATCATGTAGAGAAAGTGAATACAAGGCCCTTACTAATGTATTGTGATTCTCCATATTGCCTCCTTTGCTGGCTGGATTCATTTTTCCATCACATTACACACTGCTCGTATCCAGGGGTTACGACCACCCTCCAATCCAGCAGTGGTGGTCGTGCTTGTGCATCTTGAAAAAAAGTGCTGGACTATGCGCAGTCCCATCGTTCTGGCCAATAAAACCGTTAGGACCATTGAGAGGAGGAAAACTGTTCTCCTAACTCAATTTTCCATGCCCGACAAAAGGTCTGTCTGAAAAAGACTTGTATGTACAGCATGCAGTATGGTTGAGGCACAAGTGTTTGAAAGGAGTCAGCGTTTTTTAATAGTCTTTGAAAGCTATACCTTTTTTTTTTTCTATTTGGTTATCTAAATTATTTTTTTGCCTTTTTAGGTGATAAGTGAGGCTTTATAAAAAGGAAAAATGTAAAAACGAGGGGAATAAGAGTCTGTTTTGTTACATTTTTATTTTTTTGTTGTTAATAGTAAGTGCATACAGTAGTAGCCCCACTTACAGGGTGAATACAGAGATGTTACACAAGCTTATACAAACCCACTATAGAGCTGATCTGGGTGTGCTAAGACCCAGTCAGCTTTGCAGACTCCCAGTTCCCCGCAGTCACATGACTGCTGAGACCGGAGCAGGAAGTGATATTGCCGCAATGCTGCTTCCTGATCTCTATACACAGCTCTCCTTAATTTTTCACTGTCCTTTAGTTCTCTGTGGGGAGCCCTGCAGTCCCTGACAGTTGACCCCATGCTCACACACTGTGTTCGCTGCACAGGCGGTTTAAAATGGCAGTCAGTAAGGAGTTAAAGACTATGAACACCTTCAGACGCAATTTTTTGATGATTGCATTTTATTCCTTTTGGGCTAAAAATTATTTTTTTGTGATACAGGGTTAAAGGGGTTGTCTGAGTTATTTTTTTGTCATTTGTATGTTTCTAACTAATCAAATATAACAGCTTTTCCAGCACTTTGTGGTTCTAAAGCTGCTGGTTTCTCAGATTTAACTCAGGGTCACATGACCTGTGATGTCAGCTTCTCTGCCTGCTCTGCTAAAGTTTGTGCACAAGCAAATAGGAGTCTGTACACAAGACGTCACTGTGCTAGGCACGCCCCCAGCTCTGTGCTGGCCACGCCCCCCCCCCTGCACTGCCAGCTCCTGCTCTCTCCTTGGATTCTTTTAGATTAAATATTAACCCCTTCAGCCAGAACACACACAGGGCTCAAGGTTTTACAACAGTAGCTACAGGCAATGAAGAAACATAGGATCTGCCCTCCTCATCCTGTAGAGCTGACACTGGAGGAGATCTGCAGAGTATTGCACAAGAAAGCAAGGGGGAAGTTCACGTGTGCATTAGTAATGTCATTGTACAGCTGGGACTTGTAGTCCTACACATACAACATACTGCTGAGTATCCCTGCAGACAGACATGTCACTCAGGGCAGCACTTGCATTCACTCCCTTTGCAGAGCAGGGGGAGGGACAGAGATTATTGTTACTGCAGGTAAACAAAGAGCCAGAAGAGAACCAGGGAAATGAGGAAATAGAGATTTATTTTGCCTAAAAATTGCTTAACTTAGTTATATATGGTTGCTCATCAGAATTACAGTATTACATATATACACATATACATATATACATATATATTTTTTCATAACTTGGACAACCCCTTTAAGTTTCATACAATCTGCAAGCTCTGAGTCCAGTCAGATGATAGCTTGATCTGTAGCCTTTATCTCTGACCTCCTCATACTCATTATAGCTAAAGTGCCATCAAACTGATAAGAATAGGGCTTAGGCTACTTTCACACTAGCGTTTTAAAATTCCGGTATTGAGTTCCGTCATAGGGGCTCAATACCGGAATAAAACGCTTCAGTTTTGTCCCCATTCATTGTCAATGGGGACAAAACTGAACTGAAGACAACGGAGGCTCCTGAAAGCATTCCGTTCCGTCTTCAGACCGGAGAACAAACCGCAGCATGCTGCGGTTTGCTCTCCGGTCCAGGCATCCGCACCAAGACGGATCCGGAATGACCCCCAATGCAAGTCAATGGGGGTGGATCCGTCTGGTGTGACCATAATGGTAACCGGATCCGCCCTCCATTGACTTTCAATGGAGTCCATTACGGATCCGGCTACACATAGACACATACATACACATAAACATAAACATACACACACATATAGACATACAAACAGACATACATACTTACATGCTCTTCGGAGCGTCAGAGGGACAGGACGGCGCGCACAGATGACGATTCCACCAGGCGCCCAGCAGAGGGCGCTGTGCGGAATCGTCACCTGTGTGAGCCGTCCTGTCCCTCTGACGCTCCGAAGACCTGCCGGGGAGCATGTAAGTATGTATGTGTGTTTGTATGTCTATATGTGTGTGTATGTTTATATGTATGTATGTACTGTGTGACGTGTGGGGCCGGAGCGCGGTTCCGGCTCCACACATGTCACTGCGGCAGGCCTGATCCGGCAGCACCCTTCACCTGCCGGATCAGGCCTGCCGCTAGTGTGAAAGAGGCCTTAAATGAGTCATTGTCAGGAATTCAGAGATAAGAGCTACACATGAGCCATCAGGACTTCTATCAGGTGGGACCCACTGTAAAGAGAAAGCCTGCTACTGGGTAGAGACTCAGAAACTGACATCTGTACAGAAAAAAATTGGCTGACAATATTTAATAAAGACCAGTTGAAAAAAATCATTTGTAGCCAAAAATGAGTAGAATTCCATAATAAAAAAATTGCCCCAGAAGATGTTCATAGCCGTTAAATTTGACTCCAACACAAAGATCTTGGACCCAATAGCAGGTTTGCATTTTTTGCAGTACCGGTAGCCTGTGAGTCGTGCTGCAACCCCATTTATTTCTTCGGCAGCACTGCTACACTGCAATCCTTGGTTGTGTGACACCTTTGGCGCCCAAGATCACCGTGTAGCCCCAGCCTTACGGTTTAGGGATTCAGGTCATGCGCAATATGTGCCCAGGACTTAGACCTTAGACCAATTATGGAGTCAGTCAAGAAGTCAAGTGTAGACCTTAAAAGAAGGATATAATCTACTATCTTGGACACAACAACCCTGCGTATGTCCTTGGGATGCGTGAGAATCTCCCAATGTAGGTTTCCCCTTAGACCATACGAAGGAACTAAAGCCTCTTTGGACTCTGTGCACCTTATGCCTTCATTCCAGTTTGTCCAGGAAACAGAACGTTGAACAGTGCTGACATCTGGGGCTAGGTGCGTAACAATCTACCGGAGCGATAAACCCAAGGTCTCTCAGTCCAAAGATCCTGTCCCTCTCAGCTTGAAACAAGCGGCGATAGATGGCACGTTGACAAACACGAGACATCGCACAATCATCCCACACAACTTGGTCTGGTTTTTAAGATTTGAAACTTTGCTTTCAATCTGTTTTTTATGCCTCTACCACATGCCACGGATTAACCCCTTCAGGATTTTCCATTTTTACGTTTTTGTTTTTCAGTCCCCACCTTCCCATAGTCCTAACTTTTTTTACTTTTCCGTTCACATATCCTTATAAAGGCTTATTTTTTGCGGGACAAGTTGTACTTTCTAATGGCGCCATTTACATTTACATGCCATTTGATGGGAAGCGGAAAAAAAATTCCAAATGGGGTACAATTGGGTGACAATAACTGGCAATCATTAGATTGCCCATAGTGTTCTGTGATGGCTATATAAAATCAAAGAGCACTTCATTTGCTCAATAATAATCCAATGCTGCCACCTAGTGGCCTTTTTTTTGCTATTTATCTGAAATAGGGTCCGAAGCCTGCTTTGGACTATTTCAGCGAAGTAACAGGTTCCCCGATCTCAGCCGAGGAAAGCTGTTACCGGACTGGAAGCGTGCGGCTTCCGGTTCCGAGCTGCTCAGATGCCGTGGTCACATCTAACCACAGCATCTGAAGGGGAAAATGTGCCGTATGTGTCTTCTATTTAAAATAACAGAAACCCGGCAGCTAAGGCGCCCACTGCACGCACGAGTGGGCAGCATCTTTAGGGACCGGACATATACGGCGGAGGTCCTTAAGAGGATAAAGTTAGGTGCTTGAAAATTTGATCATTTGCAGATCTTAGTGACACCTGCTACTTCCTCTATTTGCATTAACTTACAGCTTGTCCTTCTTGGTGATGCAAGTTCGGTGTTGAGGAGTTTATAATCTTTCTTTGCAGTTATACAAAATGTGATTTACTTACCGAAATTTTACATTATCCTGTTTTCTTGCATTTCCTTTTTACTTTGTTTCCTGGCTTGCTGTTGTCTCAATAAAGCTTGATTCATTACTAAAAAAATGAAAACGCTTCGGGAAAATAAGGAAGTTTTGTTTCATTTTCCAGGTGAAGACGGGATGAGCGACTCCCATGGACATCTCCATTTATCTTCCTATCATGAAGTAACAGATAACAGTACCACACAAGATGATTCAATAACTCCTAATGTATCCTCAGTCCTTCACATTGAAGATCTATCCACCGATACCACTGGTCACAGGAAACCTTCTTCTGGTCAATCACTGATTGGCAGAACAAGAACTAAACAGAAACATTGGGAAATATTTCCATGTGAGAAACAGTTAAAAAAAGAAACCAATCTTTCTTTGCATGAGAGAAATCACACAGATAAAAAGTCATTTTCATGCTCAGAATGTGGAAAATCTTTTACCAGTCAATCCAGTCTAGGTGAACATCAGAGAACTCACACAGGAGAGAAGCCGTATTCACGTTCGGAATCTGGGAAGTGCTTTAACCGTCAATCAAGTTTTATTCAGAGTCAGACAACTTACACAGGGGAGAAGCCGTTTATCTGTCCTGAATGTGGAAAGTATTTTGGTGCTAAATTATTTCTTAGAAAACATTTGAGAGTTCACAGAAGAGCGAAGCCATTTTCATGTCCCGAATGTGAGAAATGCTTTAGTCAGAAATCTCATCTTGGGAACCATCTAAGAATTCACACAGGAGAGAAACCATTTTCATGTTCAGAATGTGGGAGATGTTTTAACCGTCAATCAAGTTTTGCTCGGCATCAGAGAACTCACACGGGGAAGAAGCCATTTTCATGTCTTGAATGTGGGAAATGTTTTAGTCTGAAAACACATCTTGATATACATCTGAGAACTCACACAGGGGAGAAGCCATTTATGTGTCCTGAATGTGGGAAGTATTTTGGTGCAAAATCAACGCTTATAGAACATCTACGAATTCACACAGGAGAGAAGCCATATATGTGTCCTGAATGTGGAAGGCACTTTGGTGCAAAATCATTGCTTAGAAAACATCAGGTGACTCACACAGGGGAGAAGCCATTTTCATGTTCAGAATGTGGGAAATGTTTTAGCCGTCAATCAAGTTTAATGCGGCATCAGAGAAGTCACACAGGGAAGAAGCCATTTTCATGTCTTGAATGTGGGAAATATTTTAGTCACAAATCAAATCTTAATATACATCTTAGAACTCACACAGGGGAGAAGCCATTTTTGTGCCCTGAATGTGGGAAGTGTTTTGGTGTGAAATCATTACTTATAGAACATCTAAGAATTCACACAGGAGAGAAGCCATTTATGTGTCCTGAATGTGGGAAGCACTTTGGTGCGAAATCATTGCTTAGAAAACATCAGATAACTCACACAGGGGAGAAGCGATATTCATGTTCAGAATGTGAGAAATGTTTTACCCGCCAAACAAGTTTAATTCGGCATCGGAGAACTCACACAAGGTAGAAACCATATGTCTTGAATGTGGGAAATCATTTAGTCTGAAATCGAGTCTTGCTAAACATGAGAGAACTCACACAGGGGAGAAGCCATTTTAATGTTTAGATTGTAGGAAATGTGACAGATATGGAGCTTTGCCTAATGACTTCTGATGCATAATTTAACACCTTGAGGATCACTGCCGTATTAATAAAGGTACAGACAGAACTGCACTAATCTATTGTGATGTTCTGATACAGGCACTGCCATTGTGCCCGTAAGAACAGGATCTCAGCTGTAATACACTGCCATCATCAAGCTTGAACAAGAGATAACTGATCACTTTTTAACCACCTACTTGTAACTGTTCTACTGGAGTCCAGCTCGGGCAGTGGGAAAAGTAGCTAACTGGTGGGTGGAGGTCTGCTTTAGATGCTGCTATCTCCTGAATGGTAGCAGCTAGAAACATGCAACTGGTCTTGTTTGAAAGCGGACATTCCAGGCTTTCATACAAGACAAAGGTACAGCTAAAGTTCAAGCAACAGAGGGGAAATAACTGTTAGAAATTGAGTTGGGCATAATGGCAGGTAAAACTTGTTTTTACTTTCACTTTCAGCTGCATTCACAGCGTCCCGAATTCTATTGTCTGACAGCTTGGAATGTCAGCTTTCAAACAAGACTGCATGTTTCTAGCTGCTACCATTCAGGAGATAGCAGCATCTAAAGCAGCCCCCCCTGCCTCCAGTTAACTACTTTTCCCACTGGTGGAGCTGGACAGTTAGCTGGTTAAAGGGAATATGTCACCATGAAAATATAATGTAAGCTACAGGCACCATACTGTAGAGCAGGAGGAGCTGAACAGGTTGACATATAGTTTTATGAGAAAATATTCAGTAAAACTTCTAATTTATTCATTTAAATTTCTGTTTATTCTGGGCTATCGGTGATTGACAGCCTTGCTTGACTGTGAGTATAGAGATAGCTGTCAATCACTGATAGGACCGCCTCCTTGACGTCAAAGTTCACAACGAGCAGGAATTTAAATGACTAAATAATAAGTTGTACTGAATCTTTTCACCATAAAGCTATATATCAATCTGCTCAGCTCCTCCTGCTCTATAATATGCTACCTGCAGCTCACATCATGTTTAGCATGACAGGTGCCCTTTAATTCCCTGTCTGCTGGGATTAAAGCTGATTGATACATAATGGGGGGAGGGGGGCAGAACAAAGAGGCATCCCATTTGGCTTCCTTCATCTTACTGGTAATTTCATAATAAAGAAGACACAAAGGAGAAAGGGGTTTTATTAAAAAATAGCCCCTTTCACATTATTCAAAAGAACAATAAAGAAAAGGAAATGCAGCCAATGGAGATGCTTTATGTGATCCAAAACTAAAACTAAACTGTATAACTCCCAATGTGTATGTGTTTATTGCAATAATTGCTTTGAAAGGTGGTGTTATTTAGGCCATATGCAGTGGCGGGGTTTAGGGTGGCCCCAACGCTACTCTGGGTCCCCCGGACATCGTCAAGGTATCACCACGTGTTGCTGCTCTTTGGAAGGGAAGGCGTGGTCAGGGTCTGCAGTAAACCAGGGTGCTTCTTTACTGAAGGAACTAAAGTGTAAAACACGCAGGCGAGGCATGGGGCTGGCTTTTCCAGTCTCCTACCGGGCAGTAGAAGGGTTTGATGCTGAGGAAAGGCCTGAGCTAGCTGTCCCTTTCTCTATCTCAGAAGGCTGGTACCCTGCACAAAGACTGGAGGCTCATTACTCCAGCTGGCTCCTTGGTCAAAAGGCTGGTGACCAATGGTCTATGGCTCAGCATCCCCATTTCAACGTCTTCTTCTGATCACTCTTGCAGTCTGGTAGAGTCTCTTCTTCTAAGCACTGATCCCTAATGCAGAACACTAGGGGCTAGAGATGAGCGAACCACCCAAGATTTGTTTCGGGTCCGGTTCGCCAAATATTTGAAAACATTTGGTTCGAGCCAAACCGAAGTTTCTCCAATTGCCCTGAAAATATATAGTATATAATTCCCTCTAGTCTTTTAGAAAAACTTTTTAGGAAACATCCCTTTTTGCTATTTGTTATGATTTTTTTCCCTCCCTAAGCTCTGGAACAAAATGACAGCAATAGTAAGTGATGTCTGAATGACAATGACATGCATAGCCATGGATAAACATATGTTTGACAGTGTTAAACAGATGAAGATGTTTAAACACACACAATGATAGAACAGCTGTACAGAACATGAATGTAGGCAGGTCACTCCAGTCGCATGAAGAAGGCGGTGGCAGCAGCCGTACACAACATAATGGTAGGCAGGTCACATTAGTGGCATGATGGAGGTGGCAGCAGCAGCCATATAAAAGGTGATGGTAGGCAGGTTACAGCAGTGGCATGATGGAGGCAGCAGCAGTCAGAAGGAATGTGATAAGTGGCAGGTTGCAGCAGTGGGATGATGGTGGCAGGCAGACAGCAACAGTGGCTAGATGGGCCACCTCCAACAAGGCTAGATCTATTCATCGGAATTAGGCCCCATTCACACAACTGTATGAATAAGGCCGTATCTATTCCGCAATATTGCGGAATATATGCGGCCCCATTCACCTCTATGGGAGCGCACAGCCAGCTCCGCATAAAAACATAAAACATGTCCTATACTTGTCCGCATGAGCAGACAAGTATAGGCATTTTGAATGGGGCGCCCGACCGTGTGTTCCGCAGCGATGCGGAACACAGGCCGGGCAGCAGCCATAGTATTACGGGTCCGCATTATTGCGGACCCGCAATAATACGACCGTCCGAATGGGCCCTTAGTGTGAAAATCCTCCTGAATCCAGGCTTGGTTCATTTGACAAAAGTGATGTTTTGGACACTGGTGGAGGACAACATGGTCTGTTAGGATGTCACCTCTCCGAGATGACACTGGAGGGTGGGCAACTATGTAGGCCACTGTTCCAGTTAGCCTGCCCAGAAATTCATGGGGTCAGGGAACAGGGTATGTGCCAGAGACTGGCCAGAGTTTAGGTGGGCTTGAACCTGGACATAGAGGCACGGACTGTCAGTTTATTGACTAGCCTCCATCTGGCGTGGCACATGGAAAATTATTGAGGAGACTGAAATGGCTGCTGCGGCTTCTGTTGCTTGTGGCAGCAGGCATTGGATGACTCTGTTGGGGTTGGAGAGGGGTCTCCTTTTCAGAAATGCTAGCGGCAAGCATCTGAGCACCATAAGCTGCGGCAAGCTGCATACACAGTGTTTCCTGGTAATAACGTAATTTTTACTCCCTTTCTGAGAGAGGAAATGTTTCCACGATTTTTCCTTGCTAGTAAGGGTCTAAAAGCATGGCTATCCAGTGATCATCAGACTGCTTGATGTCAACGATACACCTGTCACTGCATAAGCAAGTGAGCATACAGGTCGCCATTCTGGCCAGTATGCCCCAGGAGCCAGTTCTTGCCCCCCCCCAATAAGATGATTGGGTGTCTTGGACGTTGCCATCCACATCATTGTCCTCATGCTCTTCCTCTTCTTCCAGGGGCAGCTCCTCTTCATGATACTCCTCCATGGAAGATTCCCTTTGTGTGTCCCCAACAACTTTAGGGCGGACAGCAAGATGAGTCTGCTCCTCTTTTTCCACTGTGGTGCCTTGCTGCATGAGCGTCTATTCTAAGATAAATATGAGAGAGATGACATTGTTCATGCCACAGTTGTCCCTGCTGAAAAACTTTGTGGCCTCTTCGAGGGGCTTCAGCACTCGACAGTCATCTCAGGTGAACTGCCACTGCCTCGAAGCAACACATGCTCCCTGTTGCTGAGGCTGTATGGTACATGACAAAATCGTTCATGGCTTTCCTCTGCTCTTACAGACGCTCAGCATGTGCAATGGTGAATAAGTGCCTGTTGTGGGAGCCAGGCCAACACAATTATGGGGGGGCTTAAAAGGACCTAGCCTTGCTGCCAGTGTGCTGCCTCACTGCTGCCAGAAAAAACATTGACCCAGTGGGCCATGAATAATGTAGTGTCCATGCCTGTAAGAGCTGCTCCAGGTTTCCACCATGGTGTAAACCTTTAGCACAGCGAGAATTGCAGGGATGGCTTTTTTGGAGAAATAATGCCCGCTAGGAATCTTTCAGTGAGACTGAGTGCATGCCATTATCTCCTTAAAGGATGCAGACTTGACTAAATGGTACAGCAGCAACTGCACCGCCAGCACCTTGGCTAAATGGCCATGCATTCCATTATCGATGGCTGATGATGGAGAGGAGGAGGAGGAGAAGTCTGAGTGGGAGAAGCAAAAAGGGATGATGATGATGTGAAAGATGACATGCAGCCCGTGGATGTGGCCTTGCTGCTGCAAGGGGGATTGGGAGAAAGGGAGAACTCCTGCCGTGAATGCTGGCTAGCACCTCTGCTTGCCCACGGGATTGGGTGATGCAGTTTCATGTGGTTCAATAGAGCTTGCACAAGGCAATGCCGTGGATGGCCTAACCCATCCACAGCATCAGCGGCATCACCAGATCCCGAAGCAGATGTGGCCCTGGCTGTTACTTGGACTCTATTCTTTATTGCTGCCGCTATCACCCTCCTCCTCTGATGTTGCCTCAGCACCCCGATCCGGCTCCCAGGTCCTGTCCAGCACACAATTGTCATCAGAGTCCTCACCATTCCTTCTGCTTCCAGCAGAATGTGGGATATCATGGTGCTTTTTTTAGTCCCCCTCCCCTGCTCTGCTCCCTCTTCCATTGTCGCTGCCCCCAATACCAATACTGCGGCTACAGAGGCCACTACTACCACCACCAGCACAGCTGTGCCTGGGGTCTGCAGCCTCCTTCTCAGGGCAGTACAAACGCTGACTGCTCTCACACAAGTCATCAACATGGAAACTCTCTTGACTATCTGTAGTATGGACATGGTGGGGTTTTCTTGCCACTTCTTAGGAAATTGGAAGGCACCCCTCTAGGAATGGGCAATGAAGACTAGCAGGACTCCACTGAAAGCCTTCTTTGGCGCTGCAAGGAGGAGGCACAGGCAGAACGCTGTGACCCCTAGCTCCATAGCATGGTGTCAGACTCTGAAGTCACCTCACAGGTAAATTGTATTTTACTGGAGTAATTACACATATATGCTGGTTTAATTAAATTTAACAATCCCCCAAAAAAATTAAACTCCAACCATGTGAAAATGGAATTCACAGAAACGGATGATTGAGGCTTGATGGTCAATTTCATGTTAACACTCACAGATAGATTGCTGCCCTACCCTGTGTATTGTTGTAGTAATCATGTATATATGCTAATTGAACAATTCCAAAAAAATGAAATTCCGACCATGTGGAAATGGAATTCATGGAAACGCACGATTGAGGTCTAACCCCGCTTTAACAGTTACAGGTAAATTGTTATCCTAGTGTGTACTGGTGTACTTATCACCACTATGCTGGTTTAATTAAATTCAACAACTTTCGTTGACTCCCAAAGATCATTTTTTGTCAGACACTGTAAGACCCAACCAGCCTTATTCAAAACCTTGCACAGCATGGTGTTCTGCTAGTTCTAGTAGGGCACTCCCCTACCTGCTGCAGCAATGATTGGCTCATCCAGGCTGTCTGCCAGCCTGGGAGCCAATCAGGACAAGCCCCCTCCACCACTTCCTCTCAGGGTCATATGAGACCCCTTCTTTTTCCTCCCTACTAACCAAAAATATTCAGGTTCATCTTCCATCCAAAAAAAGTTCAGACCAAACCAGGTTTTTCTGAATTGGTTCGCTCATCCTTATTAGGGTCTCTGACTGCTCTCCTTATATACAGTTTCTAGCTGAACTAGAACCTTCTAGTGGGAGTGGAGAAACGTAGCACAAACAAATACAATGTTACAATTCTTGTCTCTCATAGACTTACATTAGAGCTTTAATGATACTTAGTGGCAATGACACAGTAGTTTTTCAGACATAATAACATACCAGCACCTGACATTCAAAAGGTCAGTCTGTCTGGTTTTGGTGGTAAACAAGTCTGGCTTTTTCCCTCCAAAACATGCTCTTTAACCCTTATGGTAATTGGAAAATTAAATGAGTTTCCTTAATTTGATGAAAAAACTGTAAAACACATATCAAAAACAGGGTTATAAAAACCTTAGTCCATTTTGCTTGCTCCCTGTCTTGAATGAACTTGAGAAAGAAATACCGACTGAGTGCATGGGTGAATGCATGAAGATGCCGGCATGTTAAAACGAACCTGCAGCGAGGTGGTGCAAGCAAAATGGACTAAGGTGTTTATAACCCTGTTTTTGATTCAAGTGTTTTACCTTTTTTCATCAAATAAAGGACACTAATTTAATATATTCCTGGTTATATATAACATATATGGATTATATGGATAGTGGAAGTCCAAATAATCAGGGTAAAGACTGGCCACTAATGATATGCTATTAAGAAACTGTGGAAAATTACTAGCTTCTCATTATTAGCTAGAAAGTACCAAAAGTCTCTCAGTATTCATTAACCCTTTCCACAGTGCAAATGAACAGGGCATATATCACAGCAAACATATAAAATGCAGTCACGCAGTAGTAAACAGTAAAGTCAGTGCAAGTTAAAGGGTTTCTGTCACCAGAAATCACCCTATTAAACCAAGTGTCATTTGCAATGAGCAAATGACACTTGATGACAGTAATGTTAGTGTCATATTTCTGGGTCCAGCAGTTTAGGCAAAAAATAGGTTTTTATAATATGCAAATGACCTCCCCTAGGTGCAGTAGGCGTGAACCTGCACCTAGGAGAGGCCGTAATAACGCCTCTTACCACGCCTCCGTAGCGCTGATTGACAGGGCCGGGCAGCCAGCTCTTTCGGCTCCCGGCCCTGTATGATCCCGAAATCCCGCGCCTGCGCACTGCGGTAGTACATCCGCGCACGAAGGAGCCGGGACCCGGGCGGCCGCCGGCTCTCAGCGCGCGTGCGCGGATGTACTACCGCAGTGCGCAGGCGTGGGATTTCGGGATCGTACAGGGCCAGGAGCCGAAAGCTGGCTGCCCGGCCCTGTCAATCAGCGCTACGGAGGCGTGGTAAGAGGCGTTATTACGGCCTCTCCTAGGTGCAGGTTCACGCCTACTGCACCTAGGGGAGGTCATTTGCATATTATAAAAACCTATTTTTTGGCTAAACTGCTGGACCCAGAAATATGACACTAACATTACTGTCATCAAGTGTCATTTGCTCATTGCAAATGACACTTGGTTTAATAGGGTGATTTCTGGTGACAGAAACCCTTTAACCCTTTAAAGTGAAATAAAGTATGGCATTGATGACTTTGCATAGGGGGTAACGGGCAAATGGCCACAAATGTCCAGACTTCAAAGTGCCCCTACTCCAGGTCACTACAGATAACAAGTGTCACATCCACTGGATTCACAACCACTTGTACTGGAATGATTTAGCAGTGGCTACTGAAAATGGACATGTGATCCACAGAGCTGAAGATGAAGAGAACCCTACTATCAGAATATTATTTTTTTTGTTATATATCCTGTGTGTATATTGCGTTGTTTTCTAGTGTGCCCTTAAGGCAATTAGAGAACTCCTGCAAAAACATTTATTCCATGTCCTGCTAGAAATGTACATGATGTAATCTGTAGTGAATGTCATTTTCTTACCAGTGTCTGTATTTGTGAGTTATATCTCCCTGATATTTCTCATCTGTGTCATGTGACCAGCAATCAGACTCACTAACTCACACAGCATCTTATGTGTGGACAGGAAGTCTATTTCTCTATGCATTCCTATGGGAGCCTCACTGTGAGTCTCATGGGAATGAATAGAGCAGTAACTGGCTTCCTGTCCTGGGTCAGTTGGAGATCAGGGAGTTGGTCACATGACACAGCTACAATTAGAAGAGAGGGGATAGCTCACAAATACAGTCTCTGATAAGAAGATTGCATTCACTACAGATTACATCATGTACCTTTCTAACAGGTCAGAGAATATAAATTTTTGCAGGAGTTCTCCTTTAAGTACATATATATATATCTTGCGCTGTTCTTTTGTCTTGATCCACAAATCCCACTTGTCCGTGTGTCATGCTACCTGGGCTGATTTTTCCCCGATATAATTCTGTTAACAGACCGGGCTTATAACTAACGAGGAACTGGTGGCAGTCTACCGGGCTGGCAGGGCTCTGTTTCAGTGGGGCAGTAAAAGGGCTTTCCCAGCTTGTCAGGGTGGTGAGCGAGTGTTGTGTCATGCTGGAGGTCGCATGGGCCTCCCTCTCTGGCTCCCCATGCCTCCCTGAGACCGGAGGTTGACAGGAGGTGTCTGTGTAAAATGGTGCCAAGCTGACCTTACCTACTTCCAGGGCGGGCGTAGCGTCACCTCCCAACAGCGTGATCCCGACATACAGTGACGTCAGGCGGGGCTGCGAAGCGTGGTTCGTCACAAGCATTTCTAGGTAAAGTCCAGAAATTATGTAAACCCCATGAAACTGCTGCAGGTGATCGGACAAGCTTTGGCTAATGCTTCCCTAAGACTAGTTTTACACTAGCATTAAAACCATCTGGCAGAGAAACAGCCTGCCAAAGTTAATCGTATCCGGCCAAGCTGGATACTGCCGTTCTATTGGCCTTAATGGGAACCGTTTTTGCACATGGTCATCAGGAGACAACTTTACAAAAGTGTTTCAAAATGTATAGGCTGCATTCAAAAAACTGCCGTGTGATAGCTGCTTTTTTGACATACAACATACAGCCATTTTCAGAACCACTGCAGTCTATTCACATGGCCGTTTTTTTAACTGCCAGTGAATGCCGGCCACCAAAAAGTAGGACATTTCACGACCAGACAAACCCCACTGAAATCATTGGGACTATTTTTATCAGCAACTTAGACAGTAGTGCATCCACCTAACGGCCGTTAAAAACGGGACCTGCCGAAGGAACTGCACTCAAGTGTGATGATGTCACCACATGATCATGCTGGGTGCGCGCAGACATCATCACGCTTCGTGTAGGTCCTTCAGTATCAAGAGAGAAGCGCAATTATTTTTTTCCGCTAAAAACAAGCTGAGCGCCACTTTGGGGGCACAATGGGAGACTGTATTCTCTCCCCTGTATATATTTTTTAATATTCTGTATACTAACGTTTTCCTTGTATGGTAGTGGGTTAGAGACAGTACCCATCCCCCATTGTGCTGATAAGACCACATTCCTGAATGATCTCCGAGACATGTGTGATGCACACTGGAGGAGGGGCTGATGGGAGTAACTCTGATTTGCACACATACATTCAAGGGACTCCTCTTGGAACTTCATCCTAGGTAAGATGTTCATATTGATTTACCTTTCTCTTGTACACCCTGGGGTGTCAGCCATGTGTTATAGCATAATCGACGGAGTCCTGCCCAATATTTAGGCTAGTGATGTATTTTTTTTATCATTCAGTATGTGATTTGTGTTTTATCTTATATTTTATCACACTTAGTAAATATATTTATTCACTTAGCCTGCGTAAGCTTATTCATTATCAAATTTTTTGAATTCATGTTTTAAAACAAGGACATTATTACAGCTGAAGGCCGCTAGGGAGACATTATGTATACTGCAGCAGTTGGAATGTTATTTACAAAAGACAATTAAATTCATCCATTTTTAATGGCCATGAAAAATGAATGTATAACAGCCATTAAAAATGGACAGACGGCCATAAAATAGATGCACAAATAGTTAAAAAATGGCCATAGAAAACTGACAGTGTGTCCATTTTTAACTGCTTTTTTCACTGGCACATGAATGTTGCCTAATAATTACTTTATATTTGTTGGATAACTGTCTAGTATCTGTAGTAGTTGTCAAGTCACATTATCTTCACCCGCTAATATCCAGAGTAACCATAATGTGCAGCATGGACAGCAGCTAGATGGGCCTGAAGAGATTCAGTAAGGTCCTGGTAGGTTGTCACAGGTATCTGGAGCCATGCTGGCTACACTGCATGCCACAGCTGCTGGAGGGTGTATGGGGAGGGATCCATAGTGTGAATACAACCATCGAGGTGGTCCCACAGATGCTCAATTGGGTTCAAGTCTAGGGAATTAGGCGGTCAAGGCAGTACTTGGAAGTCCCGGTTCTTTTGGTAGTGAGTTGCTCCACTGTAATGTGTCGGTCCGCCGTTGTGTCTTTTCGTAGTGGACGTTTATCACTCACATCATTAGCATATGGTGCTCTGCAGGTTATAAATATACTAGCAGAGGGACCTGGCTTCGCCCGGGTATATTTCTTCTATTTAATTTAATATTTAATGTGTGTGTGTCGTTAAAAGATATTGAGTGACCTCTACAGTACCCTGCCTCCTTAACAGTGACCTCCACAGCACCCACCCCTTTACACTGACCACCCCCACAGTGCCCCGTCTCCTTAAAATGGGACCTTCACAGCAGCCTGCCCCTTTGACAGTGCGTTCCACAGCACCTCACACCCTTGACAGTGACCTCCACACGGGCCTGCCCCCTTAACATTGACCTCTACAGCACCCACCCCTTACACTGACCATAGTTTACAGTCCCCTTAACTGATCCCCACCATTCCTGTCCCCCTTGACAGAGACCTCCACAGCGACTGCCCCTTTAACAGTGACTGTCAATGTACCCCGCTGCCCCTTTAATAGTGGCCTCCACAGTCGCTTCCTCCCTTAACAGTGACCTCCACAGTGCCCGCCCCTTTAACCGTGACCTCGACAGCAGCTAGCCTGGCCACTGGCTTCACCCCAGAAAGCCGGACCTCACCGACCACGCCCCCAAATGTGAACTCACGCCCCCGGTCTCAGTGAAGCCACACCCCTAAACATGAAGCCACGCCCCCAGCTCTGTGAAGACACAGAGAAGAAGAAGTAGTTCCTGAACTGAAGGTGAGCTAAGGACAGCCTGATGCTTCTCTCCCCCTCAGTCAGCCACAGGGAGCCAGATCCTGACTTCTCTCACCCCCCTGCCAGTGACTGACTGGGGGTGAGAGAAGCTTCAGACAGTTGCTGCAGCTCATGCTCAGACAGCACAACTCTGCTGTTTGAGTGTGAGCTACTGAAAGGGTGGACATCCCTGCATCCGTCCAGGCACTGAGCCGGACAGAGGACAGGGAGCCAGAAAACCGGACATCTGGCCACCCTAACAGCAGCCTGCCCCTAGGGTGGCCAGAGGTCCGGTTTTAGGCCGGACAGTCCGGCTTTCAGACTCTCTGTCCTCCATCCGGCGCAGGGCCTGGATGGACACACTGTGCAGTCTTAGCATGAGCTGCAGGGAGAAAGTAACCCTCACTCCCACCCCTGCAACTGACAGAAGTTGATTTTTACCTTCATTTTTTCAATCCCTGTCGGCTGCGGAGTGGGAGGGGGTGTGGCCTGACCAGGTCAGGCGTGGCTTAGTTGGACAGGGCAGCGGGGCTTTTAAGTCCTTCTTTTGAGGGTGGCCTGAACTACAGGTTGATGCCATGGTAATTTATGAGGAAACACAGTTGGTAGCAGTGGAAACATCTTTAATTACTACTGAACGATAAATAGGTGAAATTTACTTTATATTAGGTAATGATGAATTAGTCTAAAACATAAGTTATATTTATGGTAACCGGAATACCCCCTTTAACAGTGTCATCCACAGTGCTCTGCCCCTTTAAAGCTGACCTACAGCAGTGAAAAAAACTGGCTGGGTTGTTATGGAAACCTGGTGTGAAACTGTGTGTGTGTGTGGAGACTAATGGCCTGTGAGCTTCTATTGGCTGATGAGGGTCATGTGACCAGGTTTCTATTGGCTAATGCATTTTTTGGGAATATCTCAGGAATGGTACCTGGTTCCTGGAGAGCTGAGACCCGGTGTAAAACCTTCCTGGACACCTGATGTGTGCCAAATTTCATGATTGTAGCTGCGAAGGTGCGGATTTCTTTAGCGGGCATACACACATACATACACTCAGCTTTATATATACTTGTTATCTTTTTTGTTACGGTTTTGGTAGTGACAAGGCTTTGGAGTAGGCTTAAAATATAAGCCCTACTACAAAAATAAGCCCTATCTACGTTACTGTATAAAGTGAATACAAGTGAGCGCTTCCATTATGGTATATAATGGAAGTATATTTTTGCTGCCAGCACCCTATCAGACCTCAGATCAGCCCACCCTGCCCCATAGTAATAAAATAAAAAACTCCTCTTACCTGTCCTGCGGCTCCGCTCCGGGTCCAGCGCTCCACAGGCTTCCAGGGCCGGCGCTGCACTGTCCTGACTGCATACAGCGTCAGGACGTAGTGCGCACACTATGACCTGACGCTGCACGCAGTCAGGTGACAGTGCAGCGCCGGCCTCAGAAGCCAGAGGAGCACCCGGAGCGGAGCCGCGGCGCAGGACAGGTAAGAGGAGTTTTTTATTTTATTGTTATGGGGCAGGGTGGGCTGATCTGAGGTCTGATAGGGGCACAGTGGGCTGATCGGGGGTCTGATGGGGGCACAGTGGGCTGATCGGGGGTCTGATGGGGACACGCTTTAAACCGTGTTTCCCTGAAAATAAGACCTATCCCAAAAATAAGCCCTAACGCTTTTTTTGGAGGAAAAAAAATAATAAGACACTGTCTTATTTTCAGGGAAACACGGTAGGACATTTTCTATCTTTTGTCATATCTTGCGGATCGCTGGCCCATTCAAGTCACCGCAGCACAGAGTTAACATGGCCTGTGCCCATATATTGCAGACCTCAATTTGTGGTCCTCAATACGAGCACCGCGGCCATATGGTTGTGTGAATCTGAGATTCGGGAAAAAATAGAAAACACAACTTGGGTACCTAAAAGTTTACTTGACTATGATAAAAGATATATACAAGATAAATAACATACAGAGTTAAAGGGGTTGTCCCACAAAAAATATTCTACAGTTTTCAAACCAGCTCCTGGGTGTGACTACTTTTGTAATTGCATGTAATTAAAAATTTAGCATAGCCACTGACCTATCCAATAAAATGTATCTTTATAGCGCCACCTGCTGTTTGTTTTTTTCTTATTTCTTTGTCCTGCTCACTGAAATGTCTGCACATGCTCAGTTTCATCCTTCAACTGCCTCCTGAGCTGCGATAGGCAGAGCTAAGACACGCCCCCTGAGCTGTGATAGGGAGAGCTGAGACACGCCTCCTGAGCTGTGATAGGGAGAGCTGAGCACGCCCCCTTAGCTGCAGCAGAAAAGACACTCCCCCTGAGCTGTCAGCTTGATATAAATCTATGAATGTGGAGATCTCTGGATCCATGTGAGGCACAGGGCTGGTTCTAGCTTTGTTAGAAAGAGGTTGTCGTGTCCTATATGATGTCTGATTTTTATTTTTTATATTAGTCATGGGATAACCCCTTTAAGTAAGTGACAGTCACCAAAGCCATGACCCACTGGCCACTTCCCAACATGGCCCCTGGCCGACGTCTATATGATACAAAGAGAGGTGATGATAGCAAGACATATCTTACCCTGATGATGTCCCCAATGGGGCTAAACTGTTTGTTACACCGCTAGATGTTTTCTAGACTCCTAAAGGTCATGTGCAGGACACATGTACAGTTACGTGAGACCTCAAGAACACCAGATACATGGCACTACTAACCAACTACATTACAAGGAAAGAACCACTAAAATAACAAGTACAAAACACTATGAAAATGCACAAAACTTTATAGAATATGGATCATAACACCATATATAAAATCTGGCAGAAAATAAAACACACTGAAAGTGAGGATCAGTAAGATGTGCCGTAAATATCTATCTCAAAGTAAGCCAACCAATAATTGGTATAGACTCTGCATCCCTGCATCACATTTATCATCCAGCCTGAGCCCCTGTGATAAATCTGGTGCAGGTCTAGACAGCCTGCCTAGGCTTACGCCATCTTTACAATTGGTCAATTTAGGCAAGAGTTGTTTTTTTTTTAATGCGGATTATGCACCCAAAAAATGATGTCAAACAAGGCTTTTTGTTAGGGTACGATCATGGCACGGTCCTGATGCGGTTAGGGAACGCATGTGGTTACCGCATAATCATGCATTTAGGATGCGTTTTTTGTCGGCAATCGTTTATGGACTGTTTGAAATTATATGAATTTTTGTGGTTCTTTAGCAATCCGTATTCGTCCTATAAGACGCAGCGGCTCAGACACAACTAGGTTTTAGAGGAGGACAATAACAAAAAAATTTTTTTCATTACACCTCAGATCAGACCGCACCGCTAACCAGACCCCCAATGTTAATCAGACCTCAGCTCAGACCCCAATGTGAATGACCCCCAATAAGACCTCAGATAACAGCCCCAGCAGCCTCTCATCAGTCCCAGCAGTCCCTCTTGCCTCTCATATTAGTCCCCAGCAGCCCCCATTGCCTGTCATATTAGCCTCCATAGCCTCTCATGTCAGCCGCCAGCAGCCCCCATTGCCTCTCATATTACCCCCCCTTTGCCGCAGATCATCCATCAGCAGCCCTATATTGCCTCAAGTTTTATAAAATAAAAAAACACTTACCTCTCCTGCTCCGGACGCTGTCACTCTTCTGCTCCAGTGCTCTGCTTCCTCCTCCGTCGGCTGTGCTCTGATCTGACGCACACAGCATTAGGTCACGGAGCGCCCTCACACTATGCACAGCCACAGCACAGGACCAGAAAGCGGTGAGTACAGAGCCGTCACCGCTTCCTCCAGTACTAATGAGCGCTTCCATAATGGAAGAGCTCATTAGTACCCGGTTTCCCCAAAAATAAGACCTACCCCGATAATAAACCCTAGTGCTATTTTGCCCTGTTTTTGGAGTAGGCTCAAAATATAAGCCCTACTCCAAAAATAAGCCCTGGGTACATTGAGGATACACTGAGAATAGGGTTACGGTCCAGGCCCGGGGGGGGGAGGGGATGCAAACCACAAGTGATTTTAATGGCCAGTCAGGGCCTCTCTACTGGTGGCGCTACCTGCGCAATGCTGCGTACTATAGTATATAGTATAGTACGTACTATAGTATGCAGCGCTGCACAGTTAGTTACTTATACACATACCTATACCCATACCCTATCCGGCGCCGCAAGATGTCTCCCCTGTGATGATCCCGTGAGACGTGGCTTCAGTGCCGGGTCTCGTGGGATCATGCTGGTTGACGGGATGACGCAGCGCACACCGGATGACAGGATTAAGTGAGAAGAAGTCTGGAGCGGAGTTGAGGTAAGTATATTTTTTGTCTGTGTGTGCACAGGGGCCCGGGGGCAAAAAAAATGACATACCAGTATATATTCAGAGGGGCCAAAAATGACATCTATATATTCAGTGGGGGCAAAAATGACGTATATATTCAGTGGGGGCAAAAATGACGTATATATTCAGTGGGGGCAAAAATGACATATATATTCAGTGGGGGCAAAAATGAAGTATATATTCAGTGGGGGCAAAAATAAGACCTACCGCGATAATAAGCCCTAACCCTTTTTTCAGAGGAAAAAAAAGAAATAAGACCCTGTCTTATTTTCGGGGAAACACAGTATTTGCCCCATAAGACGCTGGAGAATTCCCCCCCTCCCCCACTTTTTTTTGGGAAAAAATGTCTTATGGGGGAAAAATACGTTAACTTCAAACATTGACATAGGTGGTAAAATATGTTAAACATATATCACAAGCGGATGCTCAGCTGTGTGCCCCACGCGGTCAGAATCTAAAAGCAGCAGGACATGTTTTGTGTGTGGTCAACCCCCCGTAAATCAGGTGCATTCATCACAATTTTGAAAGTGCCAGGTGTATCTCAGAAACCTATTTTTCCATCGACTTCCACTTCTGGCTTTAGCTCGAAAAAAGCATGAACGCACAGGCGGCTTTTGTTGAGGTGATGCATGTAGCTGAGTTGGCTCTTGCTCTCATTGGTTGCTTAAAGGAAATCTTTCAACCATTAAAACACCCCTGAAACTACAGTAAGCAGTGTATAGTGTAGGTGATGCAGACTCCGGCAATGTAATTTTTTTCTTCATATTCATTTGTTTTTCAATGTTGTGGTCCAACAAACCAGGAGTAAAATGCAGTGACAGGACTCCTCTTGTAGTCCACTCCATTATGTGCATGAGCATGGGAGTCCTGTTAATTCATTTTACTGCTGGTTTGTTGGACCTCTTCTTCGGAAAGCAAGTGAGTATAAAGATAACAATTATATAACCGGATTGTTAGGCTAGTTTCACACTAGCGGCAGGGGATTCCGGCAGGTTGTTCCGGTGGGTAAACAGCCTGCAGGGTCCGTGCTGCCTCTGGTGCACGTGTGGTGCCGGAACCACGTTCCAGCCCCATTCACTATAATGGGGGTGGGCCGCTGATCCGGCCGCAGCACGGCAAACTTGCCGAGAGGCGGCCGGACCAAAAGTACAACATGTCGGAATCCCCTGCCACAAATATGAAAGTATCCTTAGCAGACATTTTCTGTTTCCCCACAGATAAAAATCGTATATATGGAGAAGTCTGGAGAACGTGGTGGCCATAACCCCTCGCTCACAGTTCGCTCCTCCGTAAACAGTTCATGAACCCGTCCAGTGAGGTGCAGCATGTTGCCCCAAAAGCAGGACATATCTTCTTCCGCAGCATCACTGCTGAAGAGCTGCCAGCCGTATCAGCCGACATAATCTGACGTGCCCGAAGATGCAGAGACCTAAACGGGGACCACTGCCAACATATTTTGTGACTTGTGGGTTAATCTTGTCATATTATCGCTGGAGACGGGCTACTTCTTCGTGAGCCACACTGTAGAACTTTTGTTTTTAGTGCTGTGAGTGCTATTATGTTCTTTTTTATTTTTTTAGAAAAACAATACATCAAAAAGTGCCACAAAAGGCTAATTTGTGATGCCACCTAATAATATATGGGCAAACTTGAGGAAAACTCCTCCCACTGCTTTCAACAGGAGTCTGCCCTGTGTCCATGTGACCTCAGTAAGAAAGGACATAAGGACATGCCCCTTCTTAGGAGGTGGTTTCCATGCTGCCCTTCTCCAGAAGCCGTGCTGCATTGTCTTCACTCTGAAGTGTCAGAACATAGTGCAGTGAGGTGTCCAGAGAAGACCAGAAAGCAGTGAGTGCAGAAGGAGCTGCTGGATATGTGACAGGCAGCACCGTCCAGAGCAAGAGGGATAAGTTCATTTATTTAATGTCCGATGGGGGTCTGATGTGAGGAATAGGGGTTGATCTGAGGTCTAAAGAGGAATGGGGGCCTGATCTGTGGTCTTATGAGGACTGGGGGGAGGGTATGATGAAGATTAGGGGCTTGATCTAAGGTCTGAAGAGGGTTGGAGTCTCATTTGGGGTCTGATGAAGATAGGTGTCTGATTTGGGGGACTGATGAAGATTCGGGGTCTGATCTGAGATCTGATGAAGATTGGGGTCTGATGAGGACTGGGGGGGGTGTTAGGCCCCTTTCACACGAGCGGGGAGACTCGCATGTCTCCCGCAACGGATCTACAGGGCTGGACTCCGCACTGACAGGGATCGCATAGCATTATATGCGATCCCTGTCCGTGCGGAGTCCAGCCCTGTAGATGCGTTGCGGGAGACATGCGAGTCTCCCGCTCATGTGAAAGGGGCCTTAATGAAGTATAGGGGTCCGATCTGTGGTCTGATGAAGATTAGGGGCTTGATCTAAGGTCTGAAGAGGGTTGGGGTCTCATTTGGGGGACTGATGAAGATTGGGGTCTGATGAGGACTGGGGGGGTGTTAAGGAAGTATGGTGCTCCGATCTGTGGTCTGATGAGGACTGGGGGGGTCTGATCAAGATTGGGGGACTGATGAAGGTTCTGGGTCTGATCTGAGGTCTGATGAAGATTGGGGTCTGATCTGAGGTCTGAAGAAGAATCGGGGTTTGATCTGAGGTCTCATGAAGATTGGGGGTCAGATCTGAAGTCTGATTAAAAATATCTTTTTTTACTTATTTTCTTCCTCTAAATCCTTGGTCCTCATGGAGCTAAAAATACAGTAATCTCTGTGAACGGCCTGTAAATCAACATAGAATCCGTGAATAATTTACCATCTATTGACATCAAAAGGAATCTGTGACACTGTCCATATGGAACAATGTTTTAACACGTGAATCAATGTCACTAAAAAATTAATACAAGCCATGTTAAACAGCAAATGCAAACATTTTATCTGGGTAACTCCAGAAATCCAAGGCTAAACATCAGATTTCTGTCATATTTCGTACAACCACAGCCTGAAGATAATCCACAACCAGTGGGACTAATCCTCATGTGGTTCCCCGCGAACAAAGAATTGGCATGTCAACATTTTTATTTCTACAAAACATAATTCATTGCCAGGAGATGAATATAACTTCTCCTTATCTACATACAAACTAAGCATCCTGAACAAAAATATCCAAAGCATAATTCCCAAAAAGGGCTGTTTTTGTAAGTCTGTTTCCACTGCAGACGGCGCAAGGAGGAGAAATCTTCTACTGTAAATGATGTAGTATTTGGCGCACTATACTCTACAATGCCGTGTGCAGTTTCTGGGATACAAGAGTTAAAAAAATCAGTCTGATTGGAAGCTGTCACTTTGTGTTTTCTTTGAATCCTGTCAGCTGACGGCTCATGTAGAACTTATCTCTCACCTAATGACAAAAAAACAATTACTTAAAGGGGTTGTCCGAGTTATGAAAAAAAATGTATAGTACTGTAAATCTGATGGGCAGCAATATATAACTAAGTTAAGCAAGTTTTAGGCAAAAAAAAATCTATATTTCCTCATTTCCCTGGTTCTCTTCTGGCCTTTGTTTACCTGCAGTAATAACAATCTCAGCCCCTCCCCCTTCCTGCTATGCAAAGGCAGTGAATACAAGAGCTGGCCTGAGTGACATGTCTGCTGGAATACTCAGCAGCATGTTGTATGTGTAGGACTACAAGTCCCAGCTGTACAATGACACTGCTGATACGCACAGGATCTTCCCCCTACCTGTTGTTGTACAATACAATACTTTGCATCTCCTCCAGATCAGCCCCAGTCAGCTCTGTGTCTGTAGGGTGAGGAGGGCAGATCCTGTGTCTCTTTATATCTGCAGCTGCTGTTGTAAAGCCTTCAGTGTGTTCTGGCTGAAGGACTCCAGGGGGAGAGGAGATAGCAGCAGTGGCAGAGAGGGGGGGGGGGCATGCCAGCATAGTGACATCTCCTGTACAGGCTCTGTGCACAAATAAAAGATTAGCAGGGAGGCAAGCTGACATCACAGGTCATGTGACCCTCATTGAAACCTGAGAAACCACCAGCAGAAGGTGTATGAAAAAGCTGTTGTATTTGACTAGTTAGAAACATACAAAGGACACAACAAATAACTCAGACAACCCCTTTAAGCCACATTCTTACCAGTTTGATAAGAATTGAGCTATAATGAGTGTTTATGAAGTAAAGAGATCAAAGACAAGAGCTCGACATGAGCCTTCAGATGATGGGATTCAAAGACAACGCAAAGGGACAGCTTACAGACTGACTTGTTAACCCTTGTATCTCAGAAATGGCCAAACATTTCCAATTGAAAAAATGATTTGTAGTCCAAAACGAGAAAAATGCAATCATAAAAAATACCCCCAAAGGTGCACATAGTCTTTGTCCCTTAGCAGTGCTCTCTCTCTTTCTATTTTCACAATGTGAGCTGTAAGTGCCACGCAGCTAACAGTCTATGATTTCCTGTATCCCTGGCACACTGGATAACTAACTAGCCGCCGGGAGACGCAGGAGAGCGGGCAGTCAGAGCTCACTACTGAGTAAGCGTAGACAGCAGGAAGACAGGCAGAAGCGGTTCTACAATACATAGGGACAGTTATATATATATTTAGGTCCATACCGAATATTCTATATTGTCCAGAGTTCTGTCTAATTATCATGTGGAAGAGGCCATTTTTTAAGGGTGCATTCATTTTTTGTGGCCCCCATTGAAATGAAAGTGAGTCCACATCCAATCCCCCAAAACAGCAGTGCTTCGGTATTTACATAATGAAGTGTGAATGAAGTTGGACGGGATGCCACCTCTATGCATCAATCCTCTTTGATCACAGCAGACAAGCAGTTACACAGTGATCGGCGATTTTTTTTTTTTTTAAAGCTGAATGATACTTGCGTATTACAGCTGTAGTCCTGTTCTTGCCGGCCCAATGCCAGTGCCCATGGGATAAGAACATAGCAATAGTTTAGTGCAGGTCTTTTGAGTACTTTTGACACCAAGGGTTAAGTTTTACATCAGTAAGCATGATTAGGCCGCTGATCCTGCAAGAAAACTCCACATCTGTCACATTTACTACAGTCTAAACATTAAAATGACTTCTGCCGTGAGTGAATTCTACGATGCCGAATAAAACTTGATTGACAGGTGAAACATTTCCCACATACTGAACATGAATACGGCTTCTCCCCTGTGTGAACTCTTAAATGTCTAATGAGCTGTGTTTCATGACTAAAACATTTTTCGCATTCTGTACATGGAAATGGCTTCTCCCCTGTGTGAGTTTTCTGATGTCTAGCAAGGGACAATTTCTGACTAAAAGATCTCCCACATTCTAAACATGGATATGGCTTCTCCCCTGTGTGAGTTCTTAGATGGCTCACAAGATGCGATTTCCGATGAAAACATTTCCCACACTCTGCACATGAATGTGGCTTCTCCCCTGTGTGGATTTTCAGATGGCTCACAAGATGTGATTTCTGAATAAAACTTTTTCCACATTCTGAACACGAATACGGCTTCTCCCCTGTGTGAGTTCTCTGATTTCCAACTAGAATTACATTCGGCATAAAATATTTTCCGCATTCAGAGCACAATGACCTTGTATCTCCGTGATTTCTCTCAAGCACAGAGAGATAAGAGTCCTCTTTAAACTCTTTCTCACATGGAAATATTTCCTCATGTTCCTGTTTTATTCTTGTTCTGCCAATCTCGTGACCGGCGGTATCGGTGAATAGATCTTCACTGTAATGGACTGAGGGTGCATTAGGAGATATTAAATTATCTTCTGTGGTATTGTTATCTTCTGCTTCATCATATAAAGATATACGGAGATATTCATGGGACTCACTCATCCCGTCTTCACCTGCAAAATGAAACAAATTTTTTTTAATTTTCCCAAAGCAAATACATTTTTTCTATTAACCAATCAAGCTTTGTTGAGACAATAGCAAGCCAGGAAACATGAAGTAAATAGGAGATGTTAGAAAACAGTAAATCACATGCACTTGTACAAAAGCATACAAAGATCATAGAAAATAATAAGTTCTTTGTCTGCAAAACTCTCAGAATACAATCCGTTGTAGAGATAGCGGATATCCAGACCATACGGTATAATATGTCCCAATGTGAGCAGACAAATAAAGCTCCAGAAATTCAACAAATCCCCCAAAAATGTATATAATATCTTGAGTGGAAGGAAATTAAGCATGAACATGTAAACACCACTTGCGTATACCGTCACTGTATGTTGGAGGGGGCTGGAGGGAGGTGATGTTATTTACATGAGACTGTACATTGAAAGGGGCTAGAGTGAGGACAGCAATGTTATTTATGGTACAAGGGACTGTATGTTGTAGGGGGCTGAAGGGAGGGCACGGTTTCTTACACAAGATTGTATGTTGGGGCTGAAGGGAGGGCATGGTTTCTTGCATGGGACTGCATGTTGGGGCTGAAGGGAGGGCATGGTTTCTTGCACGGGGCAGTATGTTGTAAGGGCTGAAGGGAGAGCATGGTTTCTTACATGGGACTGTAGGTTGGGGCTGAAGGGAGGGCATGGTTTCTTACATGGGACTGTAGGTTGGGGTTGAAGGGAAGGCATGGTCTCTTACACGGGACTGCATGTTGGGGCTGAAGGGAGGGCAATGGTTTCTTACATGGGACTGTAGGTTGGGGTTGAAGGGAAGGCATGGTTTCTTACACGGGAACTGGCATGTTGGGGCTAAAGGGAGGGCATGGTTTCTTACATGGGACTGTAGGTTGGGGCTGAAGGGAGGACATGGTTTCTTGCACGGGACTGTATGTTGTTAAGGGCTGAAGGGAGGGCATGGTTTCTTACACGGGACTGTAAGGTTGGGGTTCAAGGGAAGGCATGGTTTCTTACACGGGGCTGCATGTTGGGGCTGAAGGGAGGGCATGGTTTCTTACATGGGACTGTAGGTTGGGGCTGAAGGGAGGGCATGGTTTCTTACATGGGACTGTAGGTTGGGGCTGAAGGGAGGGCACGTTTTTATATATATGGGACTGTAGGTTGGGGCTGAAGGGAGGGCAATGGTTTCTTACATGGGACTGTAGGTTGGGGCTGAAGGGGGGCATGGTTTCTTACACGGGACTGCATGTTGGGGCTGAAGGGGGCATGGTTTCTTGCATGGGGCTGGTTGTGGGGCTGAAGGGAGGGCATGGTTTCTTGCATGGGACTGTATGTGTTGTAGGTGTTGAAGGGAGGGCATGGTTTTCTTACACGGGATTGTAGGTTTGGGGCTGAGGGAAGGAAGGCATGGTTTCTTACATGGGACTGTATGTTGGGGCTGAAGGGAGGGCATGGTTTCTTACTGGGACTGTAGGTTGGGGCTGAAGGGGGCATGGTTTCTTACAGGGACTGTATTTGGGGCTGAAGGGAAGGCATGGTTTTCTTACACGGGACTGTAGGTTGTGGGCTGAAGGGAGGGCATGGTTCTTACGGGATTTGGTTGGGGCTGAGGGAAGGCATGGTTTTCTTACACGGATTGTAGGGGCTGGTTTTTAAGGACTGCATGTTGGGGCTGAATGGGAGGGCATGGTTCTTGAAGGGAAGGCATGGTTTCTTACGGGATTGTAGTGGGGCTGAGGGAAGGCCTGGTTCTTAATGGGACTGTAGGTTGGGGCTGAAGGGAGGGCATGGTTTCTTATATGGGACTGTATGTTGGGGCTGAAGGGAAGGGAATGTTATTTACAGTACATGGGAATATATTTTGGAGGGGCTGAAGGGAGGGGAGTGATGTTATTTACATGGGACTATATTTTTTGTTGGGGCTGAAGGGAGGGGAGTGATGTTATTTACATAGGATAGGGTTGGGTCATTATAATTTCTAGGGGTAATAAAGGAAGGATAACTACTACAGGGGTCCTGCGGGGGCATTATAAATACTGTTGTCACTGCGGGGGGGATTATAACTACTATGGCTATTACAGGGAGCATTATAAATACTTGGATCATGATGTAGACAATTAGGATTGGATAATGGGTTATTGTACGTGATTGGTGGGGGTGGATTTAAGTTCTTTGTCTGCAAAACTCTCAGAATACAATCAGTTGTAGAGATAGCGGATATCCAGACCATACGGTATAATATGTCCCAATGTGAGCAGACAAATAAAGCTCCAGAAATTCAACAAATCCCCCAAAAATGTATATAATATCATGAGTGGAAGGAAATTAAGCATGAACATGTAAACACCACTTGCGTATACCGTCACTGTATGTTGGAGGGGGCTGGAGGGAGGTGATGTTATTTACATGAGACTGTACATTGAAAAGGGGCTAGAGTGAGGACAGCAATGTTATTTACGGTACAAGGGACTGTATGTTGTAGGGGGCTGAACGGAGGGCACGGTTTCTTACACAAGATTGTATGTTGGGGCTGAAGGGAGGGCATGGTTTCTTGCACGGGACTGCATGTTGGGGCTGAAGGGAGGGCATGGTTTCTTGCACGGGACTGTATGTTGTAAGGGCTGAAAGGAGAGCATGGTTTCTTACATGGGACTGTAGGTTGGGGCTGAAGGGAGGGCATGGTTTCTTACACGGGACTGCATGTTGCGGCTGAAGGGAGGGCATGGTTTCTTACACGGGACTGCATGTTGCGGCTGAAGGGAGGGCATGGTTTCTTACATGGGACTGTAGGTTGGGGCTGAAGGGAGGGCATGGTTTCTTACATGGGACTGTAGGTTGGGGTTGAAGGGAAGGCATGGTTTCTTACACGGGACTGCATGTTGGGGCTGAAGGGAGGGCATGGTTTCTTACATGGGACTGTAGTTGGGGCTGAAGGAGGGCATGGTTTCTTGCACAGGACTGCATGTTGGGGCTGAAGGGAGGGGCATGGTTTCTTTGCACGGGACTGTAGGTTGGGGTTCAAGGGAAGGCATGGTTTCTTACACGGGACTGCATGTTGGGGCTGAAGGGAGGCGTGGTTTCTTACACGGGACTGCATGTTGGGGCTGAAGGGAGGGTATGGTTTCTTACATGGGATGTAGGTTGGGGCTGAGGGAGGGCATGGTTTCTTACATGGGACTGTAGGTTGGGGCTGACAGGGAGGGCATGGTTTCTTACACGGGACTACATGTTGGGGCTGAAGGGAGGGCATGGTTCTTGCACGGGACTGTATGTTGTAGGGGCTGAAGGAGGGCATGGTTTCTTACACGGGATTGTAGGTTGGGGCTGAAGGGAAGGCATGGTTTCTTACACGGGATTGTAGGTTGGGCTGAAGTGAAGGCATGGTTTCTTACACGGGACTGCATGTTGGGGCTGAAGGGAGGGCATGGTTTCTTGCACGGGACTGTATGTTGTAGGGGCTGAAGGGAAGGCATGGTTTCTTACACGGGATTGTAGGTTGGGGCTGAAGGGAAGGCATGGTTTCTTACATGGGACTGTAGGTTGGGGCTGAAGGGAGGGCATGGTTTCTTATATGGGACTGTATGTTGGGGCTGAAGGGAAGGGAATGTTATTTACAGTACATGGGAATATATTTTGGAGGGGCTGAAGGGAGGGGAGTGATGTTATTTACATGGGACTATATTTTTTGTTGGGGCTGAAGGGAGGGGAGTGATGTTATTTACATAGGATAGGGTTGGGTCATTATAATTTCTAGGGGTAATAAAGGAAGGATAACTACTACAGGGGTCCTGCGGGGGCATTATAAATACTGTTGTCACTGCGGGGGGGATTATAACTACTATAGCTATTACAGGGAGCATTATAAATACTTGGATCATGATGTAGACAATTAGGATTGGATAATGGGTTATTGTACGTGATTGGTGGGGGTGGATTTAAGTTCTTTGTCTGCAAAACTCTCAGAATACAATCCATTGTAGAGATAGCGGATATCCAGACCATACGGTATAATATGTCCCAATGTGAGCAGACAAATAAAGCTCCAGAAATTCAACAAATCCCCCAAAAATGTATATAATATCATGAGTGGAAGGAAATTAAGCATGAACATGTAAACACCACTTGCGTATACTGTCACTGTATGTTGGAAATGGGTTGGAGGGAGGTGATGTTATTTACATGAGACTGTACATTGAAAAGGGGCTAGAGTGAGGACAGCAATGTTATTTACGGTACAAGGGACTGTATGTTGTAGGGGGCTGAACGGAGGGCACGGTTTCTTACACAAGATTGTATGTTGGGGCTGAAGGGAGGGCATGGTTTCTTGCACGGGACTGCATGTTGGGGCTGAAGGGAGGGCATGGTTTCTTGCACGGGACTGTATGTTGTAAGGGCTGAAAGGAGAGCATGGTTTCTTACATGGGACTGTAGGTTTGGGCTGAAGGTGAGGGCATGGTTTCTTACACGGGACTGCATGTTGCGGCTGAAGGGAGGGCATGGTTTCTTACACGGGACTGCATGTTGCGGCTGAAGGGAGGGCATGGTTTCTTACATGGGACTGTAGGTTGGGGCTGAAGGAGGGCATGGTTTCTTACATGGGACTGTAGGTTGGGGGTTGAAGGAAGGCATGGTTTCTTGCACGGGACTGTATGTTGTAGGGGCTGAAGGGAGGCATGGTTTCTTGCATGGGACGTATGTTGTAGGGGCTGAAGGGAGGGCATGGTTTCTTACATGGGACTGTAGGTTGGGGCTGAAGGGAGGGCATGGTTTCTTGCACGGGACTGTATGTTGTAGGGGCTGAAGGGAGGGCATGGTTTCTTACACGGGATTGTAGGTTGGGGCTGAAGGGAAGGGAATGTTATTTACAGTACATGGGAATATATTTTGGAGGGGCTGAAGGGAGGGGAGTGATGTTATTTACATAGGATAGGGTTGGGTCATTATAATTTCTAGGGGTAATAAAGGAAGGATAACTACTACAGGGGTCCTGCGGGGGCATTATAAATACTGTGGTCACTGCGGGGGGATTATAACTACTATGGCTATTACAGGGAGCATTATAAATACTTGGATCATGATGTAGACAATTAGGATTGGATAATGGGTTATTGTACGTGATCGGTGGGGGTGGATTTAAATAAATGCTGGATATAATTCACCTGTGAGCTTGATAAAGACCTGTCTGTAACTATGGGTTGAAATGTTACTGATCAATGTATACCTGCTATGGCATAATAAAGGATATTTTGGACCCTGAACATGGATGGATGGTGGCTCTATTACTTACTGTGGGGATTTGAGCAGGAAGAGTAAATAAAATATTACATAACATACTGTCATACACTGTAAAAAGGAAATGCAACAAACTTGGACCAAGTAAAAAAGAAATAAATATAAAAAGTTACTGCAGCTTTTAGATAATGATTACTGACTAGTTCCTCAACAGGAAGAAAATCTATCGAAGTCTCTCTGAAGCAGCTAAATACTATCATAGTTCAGCTACGGCAGTGGATGTGGAACCATTGTGTTAACCAGCAGATCCATCTTCAGTTTCCTATGTCCATATGGCCGCTGTAAAGCAAATCTCTGAACTGTCCCTAAATCATGTGCAGAAAATTAAAGGGGCTGCCCCACAAAAAATATTCTGCAGTTTTCAAACCAGCACCTAGATCTGAATTATTTTGCAATTGCATGTAATTAAACTTTTTGTATAGCCACAGAGTTAGGCGTCTGGGTTAGGGTGCCGACGGATCCGTACTGCCGCTGATACATGTGTGGAGCCGGAGCAGCGGTCCGGCCCCACACATGTTGACACAGACATTGGGACAAGACACAGAGAACATACATACATACACACATACATACATACATACATACATACACATACACACAAACACATACATACATACATACTTACATACTCCAGTCCGGGATGCCGGCAGCACGTCTTCACGCGCCTCCTGCGCGCAGTGATGACGATTCCCCACAGCGCCCTCTGCTGGGCGCAGTGGGGAAACGTCATAGCTGCGCGCAGGAGGCGCGTGAAGACATGCTACCGGCGTCCCTGGCTGGAGTATGTGAGTATGTATGTGTTTGTGTGTATGTGTATGTATGTCTGTATGTATTTCTGTATCTGTGTAGCCGGATCCGGAATGACCCACCATTGCAAGTCAATGGAGGACAGATCCGTATTACTGGTGTGTCACACCAAACAAATCCGTCCCCATTGACTTGCATTGGGGGTCATTCCGGATCCGTCTTGGTGCAGATGACTGGACCGGAGAGAAAACCGCAGCATGCTGCGGTTTGTTCTCCGGTCTGAAGACGGAACGGAATGCTTTCAGGAGCCTCCGTTGTCTTCAGTTCAGTTTTGTCCCCATTGACAATGAATGGGGACAAAACTGAAGCGTTTTTGTCTGGTATTGAGCCCCTATGACGGAACTCAATACCGGAATTTAAAAACGCTAGTGTGAAAGTAGCCTTATTCAATAAAATATATCTGTATAGCGCCACCTGCTGTTTGCTTTTTTCGTATTTCTTTGTCCTACTTACTGAGAAGGCTGCACATGCTCAGTGTCACCCTTCAACTGCCTACTGAGCTGTGATAGGGAGAGAGCTACAGAAAAAAAAGACATCCCTCCTGAGAAAGGACACTCTCCTTGAGCTGCCGGGTTGATACATATCTAGTACAGCAATCAGAGCAATGAATGGGGAGATCTCTGGATCCATGTGAGGTACAGGGCTGGTTCTAGCTTTGTTAGAAAGAGGTTGTCATGTCCTATATGATGTGTGATTTTCATTTTTTACATTAATTATCCCACAACTAATGTAAAAAACTAAAATCAGACATCATATGGAACATGACGATCTCTTTGTAACAAATCTAGAACCAGCCCTGTACCTCACATGGATCGAGAAATCTCCACATTCATTGCTCTGGTAGATTTATATCAAGCTGGCAGCTCAAGGGGAGTGTCTTTTCTGCTGCAGGTCAGGGGGCGTGTCTCAGCTCTCCCTATCACAGCTCAGGGGGCATGTCTCAGCTCTCCCTATCACAGCTCAGGGGGCGTGTCTCAGCTCTCCCTATCACAGCTCAGGGGGCGTGTCTCAGCTCTCCTATCACAGCTCAGGGGCATGTCTCAGCTCTCCCTATCACAGCTCAGGGGCGTGTCTCAGCTCTCCTATCACAGCTCAGGGGGCGTGTCTCAGCTCTCCCTATCACAGCTCAGGAGGCGTGTCTCAGCTCTCCCTATCACAGCTCAGGGGGCATGTCTCAGCTCTCCCTATCACAGCTCAGGAGGCGTGTCTCAGCTCTCCCTATCACAGCTCAGGGGGCGTGTCTCAGCGCTCCCTATCACAGCTGAGGGGGCGTGTCTCACCTCTCCCTATCACAGCTCAGGAGGCGTGTCCATGCTCTACCTATCACAAATCAGGAGGCAGTGGAAGGATGAAACTGAGCATGTGCGGCCTTCTCAGTGAGCAGGTCAAAGAAATAAGGAAAAAACCAACAGCAGGTGGCGCTATACAGATACATTTTATTGAATAGCTCAGTGACTATACTAAATTTTCAATTACATGCAATTACAAAAGTATTCAGATCCAGGTGCTGGTTTTAAAAAACCCAATAGAATATTTTTCATGGGACAACTTTAATCATGGGATGACCACTTATATACAAACAGATAAGAAAAAAATAATGTATCAGGGTTTAATTTTAGTAAAAGAAATACACATAACATATATTATCAATTACCTTTGAGGGTACCCACAAAGCTCCCTTGAATTCATTTCTCCCAAGCGTCATGAACACCGCAATCACACTCCACTCTTTAGCTGATTCTCTCCTTGTCTGGTCAGGTACACTATGGACCCACTAAATCTTGTTCCCACTGGTGTAAATACCCAAAAACACAACATGTGCCCCATGGGTCCCTATACTACAGGTTCATAACTGGGTCAATAGTATCATGTGGCCTTTACTCTAAATCGGCATTTACCCTACAATGTTTTTTGGTTTGTCACTATATGAATTATTAACACTAATAGTAATACTGAGGAGGACGAGGAGCTTTCTCTGAACTTCCTATCAGATTTCCCATTAATAAAGACATTTACAGTGAAATAGGATTTATGAAAGGTTCTTACCGATCAGGGACACTGATATGGGTTTTTCGAGTTCACGCGTCGTTCCATCAATACATTCCTGCAAGATTAAAGACGTTAGAAAACAGAAAACTATTCTCCACTGCTAGCTTATCTTATATCCAGGAGGAGATCAAACACCCCTAGAAGACATGAACCTTTCTGCCCTGAAGAAGAAGGATCTCCTCACGTGGTGATCAGACAGGATCAACATTCAGACAAGTATTTTACACATCATATAAGGCATGAAATGATCTGATCCTATCCTGGAGGGGGCGCTGTGCTCATCACCTCCAGTTCTTACATTATTTTATGGAAACTGAACCTTATATCCACTTGTTCTTGTCCTTCGTGGTGACCTGATTCTAGATGAGGATACAATAATGTTTTGTAAAAGTAGTAAGCTTCTGTATTGATGAATGAATCAGTTACAACCCCTTTACGGCCGATGCGTAACAGGAAGTTACGAAGAGCTGGTGGCTGGGCTAAGATGGCTGCTGTCCTAGAGAGGCAGCCATCTTAGTAACGGGTCCAGGTTGAGAGGCTGTACCACTGTGATCGCTGATCTCTGTATATACATATAAATTAATTTTTAGCTACTTTTTTTAAATACATTTTTTGCTTCATTTTTTTGTTTTCTTTCTCTTTCGCTTCACATGTGCCCAACAACTACTCAGAATCCCACACCGCCATTTGCATGACATCTGATGTGGACCGAGGCAAATGAAGCAGAATTTATGTCTTTTTGGGGACTCACGCTGTAAGTGAGTCACAAACTATACACAATTGAAGTGCAGATGGCTCCGGGTTTATGAAAGAAAGGACACCCAGACTGAACCTTCAGAATCCCCCGTCCTAGAAGTAGAAAAACATCCTCTATGAGGATAACTATTACGTAGGGTTACCCTGTTTAAGTCTCTAACTTCCAAAATCAGAGAGGCCTCCCTAGATCCCTGCTTAGATAACCACTCAGCATGGGCGATATGAGGACTTTTGGGATGAAAGACTGGTCCCTGGCTCAGGAGGTCGGCGGTCGCCAGGAGAGCCCTGAATTCCCTACCGGCAGTTTCAAAAGGAGAGGGAACCAGGCTCTATTGTGCCAATAGGCGGGCTATCAGGATTACTTGTGCTCCTTCTTGCCACACTTTCATTAGTACTCTCAGAGGCAAAAGGGTAGAAAGGCATGGGAGGCCAAGGGAGAGAAAGAACGTCCACCTACATCGGCCTGTCCTGTGCTGACGGGGAGTAAAAGGCTAGGAGTTGCCGGTTCTGTCTAGGTTGAGTGTTCCGTTATCTGGAATTCTTTTTGGGTTTAGAGTACGCCCAGCCTCCCCTACCCCCAGATCTACAAAACTTCAGTCAGTTCTTGTACATTTGAGGAGGCAAAACTCATTTCCTGACTCCAAGTGCCCTGAACTACAGTCTGGTCCGAGTGACCATCCCAACCCCGACTGCTGGCATCAGTGGTCATTACAATTTGTTTCCCTTGATGCCACTGCCCTCAACGCTGAAGGCTTTTCCTAAGTAACCAACAGCTAAAAAAAATAGTAATCTTTACTTTCTTGTCGAAGGAGGGTTATTTTTGTCCCAAGATGACAACAGGAAGGTCTGAGCCTGAGCCCACATGACCGAGGGAACGCTGGAAGTTTGCAGGCCAAGATTGTTATGATGTCTCTTATGGATGCCATCCTGGCATGCTGGAAGGATAAATTTTTATGACCAAGGAATCCTGTTGATTGCAGTTGAGAATCTATGAGACCTCCTAAAAATATCTTCTGTTGGCTCAACGAGAGTTTGGACTTTTGTAAATCTACTAGGGATCCTAAAGGAGATCAAACTTTTAGTATATTCTGTATCTGACTGGTTATCAAGTCCTTCGAGGCAACTGCTCTCAAAAACTCTTCCAGATATGGGATGTCATCACCAAGAGAAAAAAAAAAAAGCTATGGAAATTTTTATTGTATTATTTTATTTGTTGGGGCAATAATAAAAACTTTTTTTTTAAAGGCCCCAAAGTTTTTAAAGTATGCACCTCTACCAAACGGTTGAGACGGCACTTTGTGGCAAAATCAGAACATAAACCACAAATATTACAAAAAAAATATTGCCATAACATGCTAACTTTGTAAACTTTTTAGACAGATTTACACACCAAGAAAACAATGTGACGTGGCACATGTCCACAGCTGTCATAACGCACATCTGGTTGTGGTTTATGAGGGTTGTTGAAAGTAGTTTTTCTTCTGAGACATTTGTGCAGTAACCTCAGAACATAATAAAAATAATAAAGTGCAATAACATTTTAAAGAAGAACTCCCGCAAAAATTTTTATTCTCTGACCTGTTAGAAAGCTGCATGATATAATCTGTAGTGAATGAAATCTTCTTATCAGAGGCTGAAATTGAGAGTTTCCACTCTCTTCTTATTGTAGCTGGGTCATGTGACCAACTCCCTGACCTCCAACTGACCCAGGACAGGAAGCCAGTTACTTCTCTATTCATTCCTATGAGACTGAGAGTGAGGCTCCCATAGGAATACATAGAGAATTAGACTTCCTGTCCACACATAAGATGCTGTGTGAGTTGGTGAGTCTGATTGCTGGTCACATGACAGAGATAAGAAACTTCAGGATTATATAAGTCAAAAATACAGACACTGGTAAGAAAATGACATTCACTACAGGTTACATCATGTACATTTCCAGCAGGACACGGAATAAAAATTTTTGCGGGAGTTCTTCTTTCTCTTTTGTTTTTGTGACTTTTTAGGCAGATTCACTCATCTGTGTAGTGGTGCACCAGCACTAATAGTTTTTCAGCATTGAATCAAGTTTATTTCTTGTGGTATGCTACGAAGCATTGCTGGTTTGCATTCAGACACAAGACAACTTTGCATTTCTCACATTTCCAGCTTGACACGCCCTTTGGACAGAAGTTGCACCGCTCCCGCTTGACTCTGTGAAGTGGAATGTGTCCACAGTTGCTATATCGCACATCTGGTTGTGAGGGTCATATGATGTAGTGTTTCTTCTGATAAAAAAAGGATTGAGATTCCTCAGTGGATGATAATTTTGAATGGCTAACTGAAAAGATGATGACTAAATTGTAAGCTCAATTCTCTTAAAGGGGTATTCCCATCTCACACATGTAGTTTGTATAATTAGATATAGCCATACCAGTATTATTACTAATAGAATGTATTTATATAAAATGTACCGTTTAGAAGATTTCCCTATTTGTATTTCTATTGTCCCACACACATCAGTCAGGCCGTTGCCCCTGGTTACGGCCACCATGGCCATGTAGTAGTGGAGGCTGGCTTGCTCCTGTTCAAACCCGCTCTGAGGTAACTGCTGTATTGTGAACGCACATGGCATGAGCATGAGGAGACACATCTTAGAGTACTTTCACATCTGCGTTTTGGACGCTACCAGTCCACAACTCAATGGTCCAAAACACAGACTTTATAAACGGATCCTGCTCCATAGAGATGAATTGATCTTGGAACAGAATCCATTTCTCTGCGTTTTGGAAGCGCAGACAAAAATGCTACAACCCTGAGATGTGTCTCCGCATGTTCATGCCATGTGCGTTCACAATACAGCAGTTACCTCAGAGCAAGCCGGTCACCACTACTACATGGCCGCGGTGGCCGTAACCAAGGGCAACGGCCTGACTGATGTGTGTGGGACAATGGATATACAAATAGGAAAATCTTCTAAACGGTACATTTTATATAAATACATTCTATTAGTAATAATACTGGTATGGCTATAGCTAACTATACAAACTACATGTGTGAGATGGGAATACCCCTTTAAGACAGTATCTGAATAGTCACATATTTATACACCAAAGTACATAGGAATAATGAGGTAGATGAGACAAGTGATGAATGTGAGTGGAGGGCGATTGTTGGAGCAATTATAGATAAGAAGTGGGAAAGTTTTATTGTCCTCTAATTAATGTTCTGTCCATGAATGCAATAAACCCAAGAGATCTGAGGGGCCACATTCCTTACGAGATGTAGGCGGACATAAATCCATGAGACACATTCATTCCTGAATCATAATCTGGGAATACAAGTTCATGACAACCTTTGACACACTCAGATCAGTAATAAATGTGTCTCATGGATTTATGTCCACCTACATCTCGTAAGGAATGTGGCCCCTCAGATCTCTTGGGTTTATTGCATTCATGGACAGAACATTAAAGAAGAACTCCCGCAAAATTTTTTATTCTCTGACCTGTTAGAAAGGTGCATGATATAATCTGTAGTGAATGTCATCTTCTCATCAGAGAATGAAATTGTGAGTAATAACCTCTCTTCTTATTGTAGCTGGGTCATGTGACCAACTCCCTGACCTCCAACTGACCCAGGACAGGAAGCCAGTCACTGCTCTATTCATTCCTATGAGACTGAAAGTGAGGCTCCCATAGGAATACATAGAGAATTAGACTTCCTGTCCACACATAAGATGCTGTGTGAGTTGGTGGGTCTAATTCCTAGTGACATGACACAGATGAGAAACTTCAGGATGATATAACTCAAAAATACAGACACTGGTAAGAAAATGACATTCACTACAGATTACATCATGTAGATTTCTAGCAGGACATGGAATACATTTTTTGCGGGAGTTCTTCTTTAATTAGAGGACAATAAAACGTTCACACTTCTTATCTATAATTGCTCCAACAATTTATTGTTACAACTGTTTGTTTCCCCCTCCGCTCACGTTCATTACTTGTCTCATCTACCTCATTATTCCTATGTACTTTGGTGTATAAATATGTGAATCTTCAGATACTGTCTTAAGAGACGCCCGATGAAGAGGCCCAAGTAGCCTCGAAAGCTTGCAATTTTGTCATCATCTTTTCAGTATTAACCACTGAGGAATCTCAATCCTTTTTTCCATCTTATATTTACCGGCTAACACGGTACAAATATGTGTTTCTTCTGAGACATTGGGGAGGAAGATGCTGGTCGGCCAACCTGGGATGGTGTCTTGTTGACTGCAACTGCCAGGCGGAACCTTTTTGAAAGGCACTGCTTTCTCATTCGGTAGGTCACAGTCTCTCTTGTAGACCAGCCAGGAGTTTGAGACGCACCGGTCAAGGATGTATCCAAAGAGTGGATTGTACCATCGCCTTGACTTGTCAGGAGTCTTGTACTTGTGCACCAGCATGTCAGAATGATCAGTGCCTCCCATATGTTCATTGTAGGCATGAATAAGTGACGGGCAAGGGACAGCGCCCTTTGTCTTCTCAACTTTGTTCCACCATTTGACCATTTCTCAAGACGGTTCTCACATCTGTTGTCAAACCATTTCACAGCGATCAACCCATCAGAGGACCTAAGATCCAAATCTCCACGTCTTTTCTTCCTCAGCTGCTGGTCTGTAATCAAGGGTATTCCCTCTAATGCGGCGTCAATGGACAGTGCCAATGCATTTGACGTCCAAGTTTGAATGCAGGTTCTGGGTCAACGTGAAGCTGGTGAAGTAGTTGTCACAGAAGACAACTGACTGGCTCGGTTGCGTCAGGGTCTTGCAGAACGCTGTCACCACTGTGGCACCTAGAGTCAGCTCTTGTTCCTGCTCACTTAGGGTAATATTGAAAAATGTGGATGACCTACGAGAGAGTAGAAGGTCGTGGATGATTCCAGAGGAACTGGCCCGGCAGAACGATCTGAAGCCCCGCTTGTCTGGTTTGTTGGCAATATACTGGCCCTATTACCTTAGTATGCCACCATGACCTCATCAATACTCTGCTGGTAAGTAGATGTGATGAGGAGACTCTGCTCACGAAACATGACAAAAAGGAATGAATCTTCTCCTTGGCATGATACCTGCTATAATGCTGCAACGTGACTCAAGGTGCCCGTAGTCTTCAACAGATGAGAAGTTGAAAACACCCGTGAAAAGAAATATTGCCAAGAAATCTTCACTCTCCTGTGGACTAGTCCTGATTGGATCCCCCAACTCTTGGGCAGAGTATAGATTGGTCTGTTGAGCAATATGTTCAATCGCCTTGTCAGTGAAGAGTATGGAAGGGTGACTTTACAGCATCAGGGCGCTCAAATCGTGAATCAGGAACTCAATGTTTTCATGGGGAGCGCACACGCATCCCGAAGCTCCTGTACTCTACTCAGCCCTCACAGACTAACTGGGGAAGAAGACAGGCTGAGCGACTACCACTGAAGAATCCAGGAGGACATTTACTACAATGTTTTATGACACCAGAAACCAATTGTAGCCAACAAGAAGATGCAATGGAGCCTACAGTATACTGCACTGCTGCTGGGGGAGGTCAGTAGAAAGCTCCAGTACATCAGTCTATAGAGGATTTGTAGAAACCTCAGCTTCACCTACCTCATAATCCGGTGGGATATTCTGCTTTTCCAGTGGACAGTCCTGGGAATACAGAGGACTGGGACATCTCTCTCGTGGATTTCTCTGACTGGATCCATCTGTAGGAAATACACACAGTGACTGAATACATTGTCTATATGTGATGATCAGATGATGGAGGAATCTGACTCTCAGAACTGTTCTCTCCTCTACAGTCATGGAAGGTCTCCTCTTACCCGGTGATGTGAGGGACTGGTGATTCTCCATCATGACGTCCTTGTACAGATCCTTGTGTTCTTCTAAATACTCCCACTCCTCCATGGAGAAATAGACAGCGACATCCTGACACCTTATAGGAACCTGACAACACAAGGATACAGTCATTACCAGACCCCTCCCTTGGTGTTATTGTATAATGTCCCAGCATTCCCAGCAGCGCTCACCTCTCCGCTCAGCAGCTCAGTGATCCTGGTGGTAAGTTCTAGGATCTTCTGCTCATGTATCAGGGAATGAGGTGGAGGCTCGGTGATGGGGCTCTGGGTCCTGCTCCATCCTCCTGACACACGGGGTGTCACACACTCACCAGACGACTTCTTCACTACTGTGTAATCCTGTGTATGGGGAGACGCCGATCACTACAGAGATTCTAAGAATCCTTCACCTTTCCAGACATTTCCCTGGTTTATTACTAGAGATAAGAGTGATGTCATGTGAGACTCTCACCTCTCCAGTTATCAAGGAGATGATCTCCAGGGTGAGGTCTAATATCCTCGCAGCCATGTGGTCTCTGTCCTTCTCCATCCTTGGTGGGTCATTGATGGAAAGGACCATTGTCTTTCAAAAGAAGAGAGTCCTGCACCTGAGGGAAACAAGGAGGATTGTGAGAAAAATCCCATTTTCTCCAAACAATCAGCCCCATTACACCTCTATGGACACACAGGTATATAGATACTTACACTATAGCGGCCTACACACCTGTATTATATACAGTGGGGAAAAAAGTATGTAGTCAGCCACCAATTGTACAAGTTCTCCCACTTAACAAGATGAGGTCGGCCTGTAATTGACATCATAGGTAGACCTCAACTATGAGAGACAAAATGAGAAAACAAATCCAGAAAATCACATTGTCTGATTTTTAAAGAATTTATTTGTAAATTATGGTGGAAAATAAGTATTTGGTCACCTACAAACAAGCAGGATTTCTGGCTCTCACAGACCTGTAACTTCTACTTTAAGAGGCTCCTCTGTCCTCCACTCATCACCTGTAGTAATGGCTCCTGTTTGTTATCAGTATAAAAGACACCTGTCCACAACCTCAAACAGTCACACTCCAAACTCCACTATGGTGAAGACCAAAGAGCTGTCGAAGGACACCAGAAACAACATTGTAGACCTGCACCAGGCTTTGAAAAGTGAATCTGCAATAGGCAAGCAGCTTGGTGTGAAGAAATCACCTTTAGGAGCAATAATTAGAAAATGGAAGACATACAAGACCACTGATAATCTCCCTCCATCAGGGGCTCCATGCAAGATCTCACTCCGTGGGGTCAAAATGATCACAAGAACTGTGAGCAAAAATCCCTGAACCACACGGGGGGACCTAGTGAGTGACCTGCAGAAAGCTGGAACCAACGTAACAAAGGCTACCGTCAGTAACACACTACACCGCTAGGGACTCAGATCCTGCAGTGCCAGACGTGTCCCCCTGCTTAAGCCAGTACATACCCGGGCCTGTCTGAAGTTTACTAGAGAGCATTTGGATGTTCCAGAAGAGTATTGGGAGAATGTCATATGGTCAGATGAAACCAAAGTAGAACTGTTTAGTAGAAACACAACTCGTCGTGTTTGGAGGACAGTGAATGCCGAGTTTCATTCAAAGAACACCGTACCTACTGTGAAGCATGGGGGAGGCAACATCATGCTTTGTGGCTGTTTCTCTGCAAAGGGACCAGGATGACTAATCCGTGTACATGAAAGAATGGATGGGGCCATGCATGAGAGATTTTGAGTGCAAACCCCCTTCCATCAGCAAGGGCATTGAAGATGAAACGTGGCTGGGTCTTTCAGCATGACAATGATCCCAAGCACACCGCCAGGGCAACAAAGGAGTGGCTTCGTAAGAAGCATTTCAAGGTCCTGGAGTGGCCTAGCCAGTCTCCAGATCTCAACCACATAGAAAACTTTTGGAGGGAGTTGGAAGTCCGTGTTGCCCAGCGACAGCCCCAAAACATCACTGCTCTAGAGGAGATCTGCATGGAGGAATGGGCCAACATACCAGCAACAGTGTGTGCCAACCTTGTGAAGACTTACAGAAAACGTCTGACCTCTGTCATTGCCAACAAAGAATGTATAACAAAGTATTGAGAGGAATTTTTGTTATTGACCAAATACTTATTTTCCACCATAATTTGCAAATAAATTCTTTAAAAATTTACTTTTTTCCCCACTGTAACTACAGAGATATCTTTTATTACGAGCGCTGTAAATAATCCAGGTATGGAAACATTGATACTTTTTCGATTAATTTGATACCGGGTTCGGTTTCACACTGATTCTGTCAGTTTTTCGATACTCGTCTCCACTATTGCGCAGCTTAGTAGCAGAAGTTCTGATTGGAGAACATGGAGCACACACAACGCGGCGTACACCATGTTCCCCTCAGCGCCTGCACGTCTGTGGCAGTGGAGAAGGAAGGAGATCCCATGAAGTTCATCTGTCCACCGGCCTGTCTGATTAGTGCTCAGGGTTTGTGGACGGTGGCCACGTCCGAGCCTCTGCATAGAACGTACCTAAATGTTGCGATGAAGAGCCGGTAGAGACAGGACTGGGCAGAGATGAGGGATGGCACCTGGGGAGTCCACACGAGGGATGAGGCCGGGGAAGTCCAGGCTGAGTCAACTAATGAGTGTTGGGATCTATGAAGATCAACGAGAGAAATGAGATCAGGAGATGAAGAAATGGAGAATAGCACAGTAATCCCGACACAGCGACCGATCCGCCCGCACCGCTGAGCTTAGAACGTTCCTATATAGTGAATGTACGCTGCCTATATATACTTTCCACATGAGACCAGAGGGTCCCACTTGCTTCGGATGACTTGCACTGCGGCCGGCCAGAATCATAGAGGAACATTGGGGTTAGGGCTCATGCACACGAACATGTGCCGCGTGTGCCGTACATGTGTACAGACACATAGAAGATTGACGGCAGAAAAAGCCCCCCTGGTCCATCTAGTCGCCCTGTTATCATTTCTTTATTGTTATCTTAGGATAGATACATGTTTATCCCAGGCATGTTTAAATTCAGTTACTGTGGATTTATCAACCACCTCTGCTGGAAGTTTGTTCCAAGCTTCTACTACTCTTTCAGAGAAATAATATTTTCTAATGTTGTTCTTGATTTTCCCCTCTAACCTCAGATTGTGCCCCCTTGTTCTTGTGTTCAGTTTCTTATTAATAACCCTTCCCTCCTGAACTTTATTCAGTCCTTTAACATATTTAAAGGTTTCAACCATGTCCGCCCTTTCTCTTCTTTCCTCCAGACTATACATATTAAGAACTCGGAGTCTTTCTTGATAAGTTCTATGTTTTAGACCTTCCACCATTTTTGTAGCTCTTCTTTGGACCCAATATCCTTTTGCAGGTGAGGTCTCCAGAACTGAACCCAGTATTCCAGATGTGGTCTCACTAGAGCTCTATACAGAGGGATCACAATCTCCCTCTTTCTGCTTGTTACACCTCTAGCTATGCAGCCAAGCATACGATTTGCTTTCCCCACCGCCTGGCTGCATTGGTTACTCATTTTGAGGCTGTCAGAGATGACTACCCCCAAATCCTTCTCTTCTGAGGTCTTTGTTAGCACAGAACTGCCAATACGATACTCAGATAGAGGATTTCTTCTCCCCAAGTGCATTATTTTACATTTGGAAACATTGAACTGAAGTTTCCATTGTTTTGACCACTTATCTAATAAAGATAAATCATTCTCCATTTTACCGACACCTCCTGGAACATCAACCCTATTACACACTTTTGTGTCATCAGCAAACAAGCAAACCTTCCCTACCAAGCCATCCCTTATGTCACTTACAAACATGTTAAACAGAAGAACACATATCTGTTCTCTCAGGCTTGTGCACAAAACATCATCAGGGCAGGGAGAGAAGCTGACATCACAGGTAAAGCCTTTACATTTGATTAGTTAGAAACATACAAAGGACAAAAAAATTACTCGGACAACTCCTTTAATGTATTCAATTGGTCTAAACTGTCTCCTTTAACTTCTTCAAGCCATTATAGAATTAACGGGTTGTTATGGTTTACGGCAGAGATCTCAAACTCGTGGCCCTCCAGCTGTTGTAAAACTACAACTTCCATCATGCCAGGAGAGCCTACAGCTATTGGGGCATGCTGGGAGTTGTAGTTTTGCAACAGCTGAAGGGCCACGAGTTTGAGATCCCTGGTTTACGGCCACCACTGCTATCCAGCAGCGGTGTCCACGTTTTCACACAGTAAGAAACAGATACGGCCTGTCTGGGGGCCGGGATCACATGTGATACCTCCCTTTCTTACCCACGGTCAGTAAAAAAAATACTTAAATGTGAACAGACAATGGGTACGTGTGTTGTCCGTGGAAAATGTGGATAGCACACGTCAGTGAAAAACGGAAATGTGAACGAGGCCTTAAAGTCACCTCGCCCCTACAGAGCAGAAAGTGCAGAGGTGGCCAGCAGCCTCAGCCTGACATAGGTGAGACAACCCCTTTAACCCTTACACTCCCAGCACCGTACATGTACGGCGCTGGGGCGATGCGGGCACATGGCGCCCGCTCGCAAGTGCGGCGGGCGTCATGGCCGGCAAGTCTCTGCTGTTTCTAACAGCAGAGACTTGCCGCTACTTACCACCATCGGCGGCGTCTTCCTGGGCGTCTAGATGCCGTGATTACGGCATCTAGTTTCGTCTGAACCCGGAAGCGTTCGCCCCGTGTGGCCAATCGGGGTGTCTGTACACCGTATGAAAACTGTAATCCTCGCTGGTGAGGATTACAGTTTTCAAAGTGCAATTCTTATTCTGGCCACTAGATGGCAGGCCAGGATAAGAAATGAGCAATTCTTGGATTTCTGAGTCTATAAAATCCATAATTGCTCATAAAGAAAAAAAAAAGCCACAATATATCAGCCCATATTTGAGCTTTCAAATAGTAAAAAAATTTTTTAAAAAAATGTTAAAAAAATATAAAAAATAAAAAAGATATAAAAGTTCAAATCACCCCCCTTTCCCTATAATTAAAAAATAAATACCTAAATAACAATAAATATAGACCGAAAACGCCCGTACTTTTAAAATATTAAAAAAAAATTTCAATACGGCAAATGGTGTGGCGGAAAAAAGCGTCCAAATGGCGATTTGCTGTTTTTTGTCGCTTTTTTTTTCTAAAAAAAAATTAAATAAAAAGTGATCAAAAAGTCATACACACCCCAGAATGGTATCAATAAAAACTTCAGATCATCCCGCAAAAAATGAGCCCCCATACAGCTCCGTACACATAAATAGCAAAAAGTTATAGGGGTCAAGATATGACAAAGAAAAAAAAAAAAAAAAAAAGGGCAACTTTCTAATTATTTTATCACTATGAAAACGCAGGAAAAACTATACATATTAGGTATTGCCGGATTCGTACTGACCAGTAGAATGAAAGTAACGGGTCAGTTTTAATGCACATCGAACGCTGTAAATAAGAAACCCGTAGAACTGTAGCGGAATAGCGTTTTCTTTGCAATTTCACCTGGTTTGGAATTTTTTTCCCGCTTCCCACTACACCGTATACAATATTAAATGGTGGCGTTGGAAAGTACAACTTGTCCCGCAAAAAAACAAGCCCTCATACAGCTATGTGAACAGAAAAATAAAAGAGTTATGGCTGTTTGAAGGCAGGGAGCGCAAAACGAAAATGCATGACCGAAAAAACCTCCGGGAGTGAAAGGGTTAAGGGAACAATGGTTTTATTTTTTCGTTTTTTTGTTTTTTGAGAAGGACAGAAATAAAAACAGAAAATCTGCAATTTATGTAAGAAATTATTTTCTGGGTCAGAATGATTTACTATGTTTGAACAATTGAGATGCTTAAAAAAAAACGTGCTTTTTTTCCCTCAGTGCTTTGCAAGGGATTTATTTTTCCACAGAGCGGCGTGCGGGCTTGTTGTTTGGAGGATGAGATTCATGGTACCAATATGGGGCACACAACATTTTTAGCACTTTTTTTTTCCATTTTCGGGAAGGAAGGTGACCACCAAACAAGAGCAATCCTGGCATTATTTTTTAGGCTTTTGGTTTTACACGGTTCACCATGTGGGTTAGGGCCTATTCACATCAGCGTTTCGTAATTCTGTTCCAGTTGAACATATAAGAAGAAGAAAAATTAGAAAAATGCATCCATTAAAGGAGTTATCCAACCCTTATGATGTCCCCCCCCCTCAATGCCCGGGGCCCTCATATAGATAATACTTATCCTGCTCCCCGGCACCTGTGTCACTCTTGATCCCCGCACGGCCGCCACTGCATCTCCCAGTCACATGGATCAAAACATCCGGAGAAGGGGGCAGCCAAAAGCAGGCATGACGGGGGTGAGCTTCTCTAGCTTGGCATTTGGGGGGCATTATAGGGGATGGTTAACCCCTTTAACAGACTGGTTGATGGTTACAAGCAGAACACTTTCCATTATTAATTGACTAAAACGTAACAACAAAAAAAAAAGCAGAAAGTGCCGTTCAGTCCTATTTCCATATATTTTCCAGAATAAAGCGCAGAAGGCTTTTTCTCCCATCATAAATAACTAAATCCTGATATAACCGGATTATTGCTCCGAACTCCGAGCCGTTAACGAACACGATAATTTTATACTTTGAGTTGTTGTCACAGTGATTTTTTTATTGTTTTTAGACAATTTTCAAAGAGAATTTTTTTTTATTTGATTTTTTAATATTTTATCTGACATTATATTCCGTTCCATTTATCACTTTAATATCTTACAACACTTTGGACTGGTCATCACTGTAGGGGCTCGCCTCTTAGGACGCCACTAATCCTGAGAATGAAGGGCTGCAGAGCTGCTTTACTGCTGAATCTCCTCCACAGTTCCTGCTCATTAGAGCTCCGGCCTCTGCTGTGCAGGGAAAGTGAGGAGAGGACACAGAGCTGCAGCCCCTTCTTCTAGAAGAGGTTGTCCCCACCCATCACACACTGACTCCATATCCTAGTGATATCACAGAACATTGTGTGATGGAAGACCCCTCTAATCCAGGAGAACAGCCGCTCTTACAGGGGTCTGGTGGGTCTCCTAAAACAGCCGCTCTTACAGGGGTCTGGGGGGTCTCCTAATATTCCAGGGGGAGAGCAGACATGTCTGAGGAGAACTCCCCACCTGACCTCCAGACTGTGTGAGCAGAGAGTCTCTATGGCCGGTGCTGCCCCCTGCTGGCTGAACCTGCTATATATCACCTATAGAACCGCTCCTTTCTAATAAACCCAGAACCAAGTCACACATCCCCCGAACAATAACTGACCTGCAGATCTCACCTCCTGGTGGCTGAAGGACCTTTAATGACATCACAGTCATGTGATCTGTTACATACTAAGGAGAGATCTTGTAATTGTGGCTGCAGGACCTTTGATGACGTCACATTGATCACATGACCGGAAGTGTTAAACAGCAATAAAATTCTATTGCTTAACGCCTCCTCTCATGTGACTGATTACATGACCATGACATCATCAAAGGTCCTGAAGTCACGAAATTCTTTCTACAGCATCTCACTCTAAATGCTTTAATGGAAGATCTGTCAGGAGCAATTCACCTCGCTGCAGAAAGGACTAGATTACAGTTATCTGCAAGAGCTGCTCAGAGAAACGCTTTTTTATAGTAATAGATAGATTTATCAAAACTGTATAACAGGAAAACGTTTAGTTGCCCATAGCAACCAATAAGCGCTAACCTTTCATTTTAAAGTGTTGAATAAATGAAAGGTGAACTCTGGTTGCTATGGGCAACTAAAAGTTTTCCTGTTACACAGTTTTGATAGAGGCCCATGGAGTACACACACTCTGTCAAAACACTCGGTTTTGGGGTTTGGCTCAATTTTGTAATGATACAAATATCAAAAATCTAACATGACTTTTTTATTTTACTTAAAGGGGTATTCCGGTTAGAACAAGATAGATTGGGGATAACTATCAGATCGTTGGGGATCCTACTTCTGATACCCCCCCCCCCCCATCACAAGAACAGGGCCCCATACTCTGTGGAGCCCACCTGAAAATGCACACCGCTTCATTCATTTCTATGGGGTGGGGGGAAGGTGTTACACAGGGTACTGGGCCCCGTTCTCGTGATTGGTGAGGGTCCCAGCAGTAGGAGCCCCACCATTCGGATAATTATCCCCTATGCTGTGGATAGGGGGATAACTTGTCATAACTGGAATACCCCTTTAAACTTTATTTGTCATTTTGTTTTATATCTCTGCCTTTCAGGACCTATAACTTTTTTACTTTTCCGTTCACACAGCCTTACCCATTATTCTGATTTATTATTAACCCATTAGATTTATTTTTATATGTAAAATGGTTTGATTAAAATTTTTTAGTATGTTACTTATTGTTTTTTTTAAACATTGTTCCCCTTAATTGGTACCACAGACTGCAATACAATATAGTTGGATTCTGACAGGCTACCTGCGAAGCCGTGTCTCAGAGTTCAGCTCTGCCGGCAGCCCGCTATGACAAGCTTGGGAGGTCCTTCATACAGCAACTCCATTCTAGCTGGGGACTACTGAACTAGAATGGAGCTGTTATATGGACGTCCATCATTTCTGTACAGACTATAGTGTTATAGGGAGGTCACAAGCGGCAAATCACTGCTGAAGTCAGCTGTCGGCTGCGGTGGAGCATGTAACCATGCCCATGTACTAGGGTTGCCACCTTTCCCAACAAAAAAATACCGGCTAAGTTAAGCCACTCCCCAAAGGGATGTGTGGTTGTGGGGGCATGGCTTAACACATTTGTGACCCCCAGAATTGATAATGCCCCCCATTAGTGCCCTCAGTAATAGTAATGCCTCCATTAGTGCCCCCCAGTAATATTAATGCCCCCATTAGTGTCCCCCAGTAATATTAATGCCGCCATTAGTGCCCCCCAGTAATAGTAATGCTCCCATTAGTGCCCCCCAGTAATATTAATGCCCCCATTAGTGTCCCCCAGTAATATTAATGCTGCCATTAGTGCCCCCCAGTAATAGTAATGCCTCCATTAGTGTCCCCCAGTAATATTAATGCCGCCATTAGTGTCCCCCAGTAATATTAATGCCGCCATTAGTGCCCCCCAGTAATAGTAATGCTCCCATTAGTGCCCCCCAGTAATATTAATGCCCCCATTAGTGCCCCCCAGTAATAGTAATGCCCCCCAATATTAATAATGCAGGGGGCTTGTGGGAAAAAAAAAGAACTCACCTCACCCATTTGCTTGTGCCTCTGTGAACACTCGCTGCTCACTAGAAGCTCAGGACAGGACCTGTGCTCCATGATGACATTTTGCAGGTCCGGCTGCTTCCAGTCCATGCTGTGAAACATCATCACGCTAGAGCACAGATCCTGACCCCGGCGCCATCAAATGGATGAGGTGAGCGCTATACAATGGAAGCGCGGATTAGTAACAGTCCTTGTAGGAATACCAGCAATTATCATTGCCAGAAGAAAACGAATTACTGGCACCGGCACTAAATTACCGTCTTGGCCGGGTGGCAACCCTACCGTGCACCCCCAGATGCAAAGAGTCTGAGAACCTGGACATTGACATGCGGGAGACAGTACAGGGGATCGGAGCATCGGGGAGCAGGTAAGTAGGAATCCTCTATTTGCGGAGGCAGGCTGCGGGCATCAGATAAAAGTCTTTATTCCCGAAGAACTCCTTTAAAGGTGAATTCAATTTTTGTTTCATAATTTTATATTCATTTCTGCAGGGTCTTTGTAAATAGCAATCTGTCCTTCTCGTTCCTACAATGGGGGAATGGGCAGTTGAGACCCCGGCCTACTTTGTCCTATCCCCTTATTGACAACATTAATATTGCAGCACGTGAAGAAACTATTGGTCTTTGTGTAACTCTGGTAATAATTAGAGCGTGGCTGCACAGCGAGAGGCATCGCAGTGTACAGGTGATCCCGCGGAAATGAATGGGGTCACAGTGGCAGTTGCATGTGTGCCGCCTCTGTAACCTCTGAATCGCAAAAGTCCAGCAAAGTTTAAAGTTTTGCAATTCATGCGGCAATGACTTTGCAAGTTGCGGCAACGACATCAATTTCTATGGGATCACCACCACACTGCGATGCCAGTGCGATCCTGGCTGCCACAGCTGTCGAGAGCACGACCAGTGTGGCTATGTAGCCCTACTCTTATGGATCAAGCTCCAGACAAGTCTCTGAGGTAACTGCAGTCATTGATCACCTCACCTGCATTTTTGGTGTGTTTTTTTAAAAAATAAAATCGACAGCTTTAGATGTTAGCTAAAATTCCATGGGAAATATGAAATGCAGACACACAAGCAGTTTTTAATCCTGGTTTGTTTTTTTTGTTTTTGTTAATTAGATGGGGGGTTTTCTACAACCCCTGGCAAAAATGATGGAATCACCAGTCTCTGAGGATGTTCCTTCAGTTGTTTAATTTTGTTGAAAAAAAAAACAGATCACAGACAAGACAAAAAACTAAAGGCATTTCAAATGGCAACTTTCTGGCTTTAAAAATGAGGAACAAATGGGAGGAAACTGGAGTCAACGTCTGTGACCGAACTGTAAGAAACCGCCTAAAGGAAATGGGATTTACATACAGGAAAGCTAAAAGAACCATCACTAACACCTAAACAGAAAAAAACAAGGTTACAATGGGTTAAAGAAAGGCAATCGTGGACTGTGGATGACTGGATGAAAGTTATATTCGGTGATGAATCTCCAATCTGCATTGGGCAAGGTGATGATGCTGGAACTTTTGTTTGGTGCCGTTCCAAAGAGAATTATGCAGACGACTGTCACCAAAGAAAACATGCAAATCTCCACAGTCATTGATGATATGGGGCTGCATGTCAGGTAAAAGCACTGGGGAGATGGCTGTCATTACATCGTCAATAAATGCACAGGTTTACATTGACATTTTGGACACTTTTCTTATCCCATCTATCGAAAGGATGTTTGGGGATGATGAAATCATTTTTCAAGATGATAATGCATCTTGCCATAGAGCAAAAACTGTGAAAACATTCCTTGAAGAAAGACACATAAGGTCAATGTCATGGCCTGCAAACAGTCCGGATCTCAATCCAATTGAAAATCTGTGGTGAAAGTTAAAGAAAATGGTCCATGACAAGGCTCCAACCTGCAAAGCTGATCTGGCAACAGCAATCAGAGAAAGCTGGAGCCAGACTGATGAAGAGTACTGTCCGTCACTCATTAAGTCAATGCCTCAGAGACTGCAAGCAGTTATAAAAGCCAGAGGTGGTGCAACAAAGTCCTAGTGATGTGTTGGAGGGTTATTTTGTTTGTGTGTTTTCCATGATTCCATATTTTATTCCTCAGAATTGAGTTTATTCCCTGTGCTTGTTCTAAAAATGTAACTGTTACTGGCTGCCACAATTATTTTTCTTGATTTCTTTTAGTATTTCTTAAAGCCAGAAAGTTGCCATTTGAAATACCTTTAGTTTTTTGTCATGTCTGTGATCTGTTTTTTTTTTCCCAACAAAATTAAACAACTGAAGGAACATCCTCAGAGACTGGTGATTCCATAATTTTTGCCAGGGGTTGAATATGGAGCACCAGGCATTTTCATGTGTTTTCACATCGACCTCTTTATAAGGGAAAAATGCCATTAAGAAAATGCTAGTGGTAACGCACACTGTGTGCAAAACTGGCAGAAAAGAAACACCACAAAAACCATAGTAAAAAAAAAGTGCTTTTTCTAGCGTTTTTAGATGTAACAAATACTAGCAAAACTTCTGTGTGAAAGAAGGGAACTGATAACAGGTTTGTCTGCAGACATCACAACTAAGGATCCTATATGGAATTTTCATTCTAGTTTTAGTCCAGCTTTATTGTAAAAAAAAAAAATGAAAAAAAATCTCATCTAACAGTTTTATTAAAATATATAACCACAAACCTCGCAGTGGAAAGACAAAAATATGTCTAAATCTATAGCTTAAAGGGGTATTCCCATCTCAGACACTGATAGCATATCGCTAGGATCACCACTAGAGTTGAGCGAACGTGCTCGTAACGAGCACTGTACTGCTCGGATCCCCTGCGCTTGAATGGCCGCAGCCATCCGGATCCGTTCTCCTCACCCGACGATCCGGATGCCTGTGGCCATTCAAGCGCAGGGGATCCGAGCAGTACAGTGCTCGTTACGAGCACGTTCGCTCAACTCTAATCACCACCAATGTAAGCCCTCATGCACACGAACGTATTTTCTTTCTGTGCCTGTTCCATTTTTTTTTTTGCAAACCGTATGCGTTGTGTCACAAATATATAACAGGTTTATGCCTGTGATGGGCGGGCAATTCATAATTCCTTATGAACTCCTGGTTCTGTGATGTCTGGGATTTTAGTGATCTGGCAATCAAGCTGACTCCCCCCTGCTGAGGGACTCTTCCTGTAGGAGGACTGGGCCTCCATGCCGTCTGATCGAAGTGTGAGAAGTACACATGTGGCCTGCTTTAAAGGCAGGACTCCTGTGGTGTTTTCTCCATCTGCTAGTTAACTAGCAATGGCTAGATTTGTTCATACTTTCACATTCCTCACATGGTTCATGCACACGAATGTATTTTCTTTCCATGTCCATTCCGGGTTTTTTTGAACATCCTATGCGGAACCATTCATTTCAATGGGTCCGCAAAAAAAAAAAGGAAGTTACTCCGTATGCATTCCGTGTCCACATGTCTGTCCCGCAAAAAATAGAAGATGTCCTATTATTGTCTGAATTATGGACAAGGATAGGACTCTTCTATTAGGGGCCGGCTGTTCTGTTCCACAAAATATGGAATGCACGCAGATGCCATCTGTATTTTTTGTGGATCCTTGTTTTGTGGACCGCAAAATACATATAGTTGTGTGCCTAAGCCCTAATATCACCATTAATATGAGATAGGTGTGGGTCCCACCTATCGGACCCTCTCCTATCTCCAAATAGGGCCCTCTGGAAATGAAGGGAGAGATGGACAATTTCGGTAAACAGAGAGAAACCGAGCATGCATGACTGTTCTCCTTTCACTTTGGGGGACCCGTTCTGGACTGGAGATAGGAGTGGGTTCCAGAGGTGGGACCTGCACTTATCAGACGTTGATGGCATATCCTAGGGATATCTCGCTCCTTTAGGCCCCATTCACACAACCGTATTCGCAGTCTACATTTGATCCGCATTTTTTGAAAATTGGATGTGGACCCATTAATTTCAACATCCATTCTGCGGGCCTGCCAAAAAGATAGAACATTTCCTATTCTTGTCCGTTTTGCGGAAAAGAATAGGCATTTCTATGATAGGGCTGATCGTTCTGATCCGGGAAATGTGATCCAGAAAGTGCCTTAATTACATCAGGGGCGCAGCGCTGGCCCGGTACGGTAACTTTAATTGTTATCAGTGAAAAAGTTGTAAAACACATGCAAGGAGAAACATGGCATTTAAAAAAATATTGGGTAACCCCTTTAAGAAAGCCGACATCTAAATATTTATTATATATAAAAACTAGAAACAGAATGAAGAATATGTCAAGATCGCTCTTATATTAGAAAATATTATTCCACAGGAAGAGAACAGGATGATCATCGCAGAGGGAAACTCCATTCAACATTGTGAGTTTCTCCATTCAAAAAGAAGGGACCGTCATCATGAAAACCAAAATACAGGGTAGACCATTTATATAGATACGCCTAAATAAAATGGGAATGGTTGGTGATATTAACTTCCTGTTTGTGGCACATTAGTATATGGGAGGGGGGAAACTTTTCAAGATGGGTGGTGACCATGGCGGCCATTTTGAAGTCGGCCATTTTGGATTCAACTTTAGTTTTGTCAATGGGAAGAGGTTCATGTGACACATCAAACTTATTGAGAATTTCACAAGAAAAACAATGGTGTGCTTGGTTTTAACGTAACTTTATTCTTTCATGAGTTATTTACAAGTTTCTGACCTCTTATAAAATGTGTTCAAAGTGCTGCCCATTGTGTTGGGCAGCACATATCTGTGTTGGTCCCATGTTCATATGTGCCCGCATTGCTAAGAAAAATGATGTTATAACATATGTCAGTGAGCCTCTAGGAGCAACGGGGGCGTTACCATTACACCTAGAGGCTGTGCTCTCTCTGCATCTGCCGCTCCCTCTGCACTTTGATAGGGCCAGACAGATGTGATGATGTTTTCACTGCCTGGTCCTATCAAAGTGCAGACAGCGCAGCAATCAAAGTGTAGAGGGTACAGCAGTTGTAGAGAGAGCAGAGCCTCTAGGTGTAATGGTTACGCCCCCATTGCTCCTAGAGGCTCATTTGCATATATTAAAACATCATTTTTCTCAGCAATGCGGACACATATGAACATGAGACCAACACAGATGCCTTCAGCTGCCAAGGGCACATGTAACAGGTCAGCCAGTGTCATAGGTATAGTGTAAAAAAAACAGTTGGTACCACTTGGAACCCAACCTGAGTTTGGGAAATGGTCTTTTACAGTATAAATCAATTTCTGAAGTTATTGTGCTCGCTCTGTACAGTATAGAAACAAAGTTTTATACGAATCGATTCGCTCATCCCTAGTCCAGACCTAGTTGTTCACATATTTTCCTTTTAGTTATCATGTGGAAGGGGCCATTTTTATGAAATCATATGGAAATGTCCTGTACTTCTGACCAGTCAGATAACTGTATTGTTTCAGTTTTTCCACAATGAAGTGTGAATGAAGCTAAGCAAGATGCCTTCTATGCATCAGTCGGCTTTGGTCACAGCAGACAGCTGAGGTCCTACTCTTGTGGGCACAATGGCAGAGTCCATGTGAACAGAACATCACAATACATGTGCAGGTCTTTTGAGTAGTTTTGCCTGTACCATACAAATATGACTCCAAGGCGTTAAGTTATACATCAGAAGGCATGATTTGGCAGTAGGTTCTACAGTAACGCTCCACGTCTGTCACATCTCCTACAATCTAAACATTAAACTGGCTTTTCCCCAGTGTGAGCTCTGCTCTGATGCCGAAAAAAACTTGATTGATGGGTAAAACGTTTCCCACATTCTGAACATGAAAATGTCTTCTTTCCTGTGTGAATTCTTAAATGTTCCACAAGATTTGATTTATGAATAAAACTTTTCCCACATTCGGAACATGAATACGGCTTCTCTCCTGTGTGAGTTTTCTGATGTCTAATAAGGCACGATTTCAACCTAAAACATTTTCCACATTCAGGACATGAAAATGGCTTCTCCCCTGTGTGAATTCCTAAATGTTCCACTAGATTTGATTTATGAATAAAACTTTTCCCACATTCGGAACATGAATACGTCTTCTCTCCTGTGTGAGTTTTCTGATGTCTAATAAGACACGATTTCAACCTAAAACATTTTCCACATTCTGAACATGAATATGGCTTCTCTCCTGTGTGAGTTGTCTGATGTCTAACCATATTTAACTTGCTGGCAAAGCATTTTCCACATTCAGAGCAGGAAAATGACCAGTCATGGAAAGAAAGGTCACATTTCTTTTTAAACTGTTCCTCACATGGAAATATGTTCCCACATTTCTGTTTAGTTCTTGTTCTGTCCAGCAGGAAATTATTAAATGAAGGTTTCTGGTGACCAGCGGTATCGGTGGATAGATCTCCACTGTCAGGGACTGAGGGTACATTACAAGTCATTGAATTAGCTTGTGTGGTATTGTTATCTTCTGCTTCATGGGAAGAAAAATGAGGATGTCCATGGGAGTCACCACTCATCTTGTCTTCACCTGGAAAATGAAACAAAATTTTCTTATTTTTCTATATTTTTCTATTAACCGCTCAAGCTTAAAGGGAACCTGGCATCAACTTTATGCTGACTGTACTAAGGGCAGCATGAAGTAGTGACAGACATGCTGATGTCAGCAGTTTGTCACTCATGAGCTAAAAGTAAGCGGTTACTGACAACCAGCATCATAATCATTGCAGCCCAGGTCTTGAAAAGAGTCAAATCTACTTGAGAAGAGCCATGGATATTCATAATCTCCTGCTCTCTGCTCATCTGCTGATGATTGGCAGTTCTCTCCTAGAGAGAAAGGGAGAAAACTGGGTAGAATCCTGTCAATCATCAGCAGCAGGGCAAGAAGAGCAGGAATTCATGAATAACCATGACTCTTCTCATGAAGATTTGACTCTTTTCCAGTCCCAGTCTGCGATGATTGTGATGTTGGTTTTCGGCAACCATTTTTACTTTTAACTTATAAATGACACATCGCTGAAATCAACTCACCTGTCTCTACTTTATTCTGCCGTTAGTACGGACAGCATAAAGGTGATGACAGGTGCCCTTTAAGGGTGCATTCACACGACCGTAGTTTTGGGTCCGCATCCGTTCAGCAAATTTTGCAGAACGGGTGCGGACCCATTCATTTCAATGGGGCCGCAAAAGATGCGGACAGCATACAGTGTGCTGTCCGCATCCGTTGTTCCGTTCGGCAGCGCCGCAAAAAATATAGAGCATATCTTATTCTTGTCCACAAGCTTGCGGACAAGAATAGGCATTCTCTATGTAGCGCTGGCCATGTGTGGTCCGCAAATCCATGTGTGGTCCGCAATCCAATTTGCGGACCTAAAAACACTTACGGTCGTGTGAATGCACCCTTATTGAGACAATAGCAAGTCAGGAAATATAAAGTAACAAGATAAGAAAACAGGATTATGTACAGTTTTAGTAAGTACATCACATGTTCTAGTATAAAGGCACATAAAAAAAAACGCTGTAATTTTTGTCTACTGAGCTCCCAGAATATATTCCCTTGTAGAGATAGTGACGTGTTTCTATCCAGACCATACAGTATAATATGTTCCAATGTCAGATAACAAAAGCTCCAAAATTCAAATAACGTATAATATATATTTAGATAACCCTATAAATGTTATACAAATATACACGTGCCCAAAGTGTCAATATTTTGTGTGTCTACTAGAGGTCAGCAAGGTTTTAGAAAATTCAATTTGGCTGTTTTGCCGAATTTTGCAAAAAAATTTGCTTCATGACGAAGTAGCGCAATTTTAGTAGCAGGTGCAATGACAGGGAGCTGCGATGGCACCGCTTCCCATCATTGTACCCTTAAGATGCTGCGTTCATACATGATCACGGCATCTGAGTGTAAAACAGCGTAAAAGTAACATAAAAAAAAGTAAATTTAATCAAACTTACTGCCGGCTGCTGCCATCTTGCTTGAAGATCTGGTGCGAAATCTTGTGTCAACACGCACGGTATTTCAGCTGAGATCCTTCAATCAAGATGGCGGCGGCCGGTCCGACGCAAGCAAATGGAGGAGGTAAATATGATTTTTTTTTTTGTTTTCTAGACTATTTCAGGTTAAGTCGATTTGCTACCACAAAGCACAAGGAAATTCGGCTTCGAGGTAAATCGAATTTATCCCGAAATTCAGATTGAATTCCACTTCAGTGGATTTAAATCCCTCATCTCTAGTAGCCACCATTATTTTTCAGCACTGCCTTAACTCTCTTGGACATGGAGTTCACTAGAGCTTCACAGGTTGCCACTGGAATCCTCTTCCATCCTCCATGACGACATCACTGATCTGGTGGATGTTACAGACCTTGCGCTCCTCCACCTTCTGTTTGAGGAGGCCCCCACAGATGCTCAACAGGGTTTAGGTCTGGAGACATGCTTGGCCAGTCCAGTTTCTATAGCAAGGCAGGGGTCGTTTTAGAGGTGTGTTTTGGGTCGTTATCATGTTGGAATACTGCCCTGCGGCCCAGTTTCTGAAGGGAGGGGATCCGGCTCTGCTTCAGTATGTCACAGTACATGTTGGCATTCATGGTTCGCTCAATGAACTGTAGCTCCCCACAGCCGGAAGCAGTCATGTAGCCCCAAACCATGACACTCCCACCACCATGCTTGACTATAGGCAAGACACACTTGTCTTTCTACTCCTCACCTGGTTGCCGCCACGCACGCTTGACATCATCTGAACCAAATAAGTTTATCTTGGTCTCATCAGACCACAGGACATGTTTCCATTAATCCGTGTCCTTAGTCTGCTTGTCTTCAGCAAACTGTTTGCAGGCTTTCTTGTGCATCATCTTCAGAGGAGGCTTCCTTCTGAGATGACAGCCATGCAGACCAATGTGAGGCAGTGTGCGGTGTATGGTCTGACAGGCTGACCCCCCCATCCCTTTAACCTCTGCAGCAATACTGGCAGCACTCATACGTCAATTTTGAAAAGACAACCTCTGGATATAACGCTGAGCACGTGCACTCAACTCCTTTGGTCGACTATGGCGAGGCCTGTTCTGAGTGGAACTTTTCTTGTTAAACCGCTGTATGGTCTTGGCCACCATGCTGCAGCTCAGTGTCAGGGTGTTGGCAATCTTCTTCGAGCCTAGGCCATCTTTATGTAGAGCAACAATTCTTTTTTTTCAGATCCTCAGAGAATTATTTGCCATGATCAGCCATGTTGAACTTCCAGTGACCAGTATGAGAGAGTGTGAGAGCGCAGGGAAAATGGCTAATTGGGCACAATTTGGCCATGTTCACTTAAGGGTGTCCTTACTTTTGTTGACAGTGGTTTAGACATTAATAGCTGTGTGTTCAGTTATTTGGAGGACACACCAAATTTACACTGTTGTACAGTAGTCAGTGTACAGCTTGTATAAGTGTCAGATTTTCAGTGTTGTCCCATAAAAAGATAGAATAAAATATTAACAAAACTGTGAGGGGTGGACTGACTTTTGGGAGATACTTGTATTTTAGTGCAGAAAACCAACACTTCTATTCACTTGAACAGGAAGGTGCCATCCAATTGAAGTGAATGGGGCGGCTGAGATGTAATTACACCGTTCAACGTTGTGATGTCGACATTGAGCAAGTAAACAATGACGAGAAGGCAGCGCTCATACGAGCGGTTTGGTCTTTTCAAACAGCTGATCTGCAGGGGTGCCGGCAGTCAGACCTCCACCGATCAGATATTGATGACCTATCCTTGGTCGCACTTATTTTTTAGTGCATTGTGTTTCAGTAGTTATTGAAGGCAGTACTATCTGTGTGGTACTTTTCAGGGGCACTGTTTCTGCAGTATAGTATTAGGGAGCACAGTGGGCATAGTATTGGGGGTGGCAGGATGGGGTCTTCATAAGGTGGGAGGATGATGGAAAAGTAGGAAGCTAAGACGTCTGTTTGTCAAACTCTGCAGAGAGAAGAGAGGGCTGACAGAAATCATCATGGTGGTCTGGGCTGAAAGGAGAAGATGAGGAAAGAGAATATCCACATCAGAGGAGACATTACTGGATGTAAAAGGTATGTGGCGCTGTGTTAACCAACTTTCACATCTGCATTAGTGATTCCAAGAACAGCCTGCTGGAATTATCCAGATCTAGCACTGCTGGATGCAGATGGAATTGCCGCCCCATTAACTATAATGGGGTCCAACAGAGATCCGGCCACAATCTTGCAAAAATGCAGAGAATCGGCGGGACACAAACCGCTGCATGCTTAGGTTTGTGTCCTGCCGATTCCATGCATTCTCTTCCGGATTGGGTAGCCGGATGTGAAAGTAGCCTTACCCTGTATGTTTTGTATTGCTGTATGTAATATTAAGAGGGAATAGGTTAGGTTAAGAATTTGGCATGGGGGGTGGGAGGGCCCAGGAGCATTCTTTGCACAGGGCCATCTGCTGTCTGTGTCCGCCCCTGATTGTTAGTAATAATGAGGAGGAGGTTTTTCTGAACTTCCTATCAGATTTCTCATTAATAAAGACATTTACAGTCAAACGAGATTTATGAAAGGTTCTTACCAATCACGGACACTGATCCGGGTTTTTCGCGTTCACTCATCATTTCACCAGCAGTTTCCTGCAAGGATCCAACATTAAAGACATGTGAAAACAGAAAACTATTCTCCACTGCTAGCTTATCTTATATCCAGGTGAAGATCAAACATCTCTAGAAGATATTAACCAATCTGCCCTACAAGAAAAGAATCTCCTGAGTAGTAATCAGACAGGATTCACATTCAGCCAAGCATTTTACTCATCACTAGGGATGAGCAAACTTCTGTTTTAGAAGTTCAGGTTACCGCAAAATTGCATAATGGATCCCATGACCACGGACTGTAACACAATTCAAGGACAGAATGCATAACGGAATGCCTTTAGAGAATACAAGTCTATGGCCAACATAATAGATCCGTCCTTAAATTGTTATATGGTCACCAGAAACCATTTTCAGCAACAATAACAAGATGCAATGGAGCCTACAGTATACTGCACTGCTGCTGGGGGAGGTCAGTAAAAAGCTCCACTACATCAGTCTATAGAGGATTTGTAGAAACCTCAGCTTCACCTACCTGATGATCCAGTGGGATATTTGGTTTCTCCTCTGGACAGTCCTGGGAATACAGAGGACTGGGACATCTCTCTGGTGGATTTCTCTGACTGGATCCATCTATAGGAAATACACACAGTGACTGAATACATTGTCTGTATGTGATGATCAGATGATGGAGGAATCTGACTCTCAGAACTGTTCTCTCCTCTACAGTCATGGAAGGTCTCCTCTTACCCGGTGATGTGAGGGACTGGTGATTCTCCATCATGACGTCCTTGTACAGATCCTTGTGTTCTTCTAAATACTCCCACTCCTCCATGGAGAAATAGACAGCGACATCCTGACACCTTATAGGAACCTGACAACACAAGGATACAGTCATTACCAGACCCCTCCCTTGGTGTTATTGTATAATGTCCCAGCATTCCCAGCAGCGCTCACCTCTCCGCTCAGCAGCTCAGTGATCCTGGTGGTAAGTTCTAGGATCTTCTGCTCATGTATCAGGGAATGAGGTGGAGGCTCGGTGATGGGGCTCTGGGTCCTGCTCCATCCTCCTGACACACGGGGTGTCACACACTCACCAGACGACTTCTTCACTACTGTGTAATCCTGTGTATGGGGAGACGCCGATCACTACAGAGATTCTAAGAATCCTTCACCTTTCCAGTCATTTCCCTGGTTTATTACTAGAGATAAGAGTGATGTCATGTGAGACTCTCACCTCTCCAGTTATCAAGGAGATGATCTCCAGGGTGAGGTCTAATATCCTCGCAGCCATGTGGTCTCTGTCCTTCTCCATCCTTGGTGGGTCATTGATGGAAAGGACCATTGTGTTCAAAAAGAAAACTTAACATATGACAATCTTGCACCTGGGAACCTGAGGGCAACAAGAAGAATTGAGGGCAAAGTCATATTTGATAAAACATCTACAACCAGCCCCATTACACCTCTCTGAACACACAGGTGTATAGATCCTTACACTATAGCGGTCTACACAACTGTATTATGTCACTACCTTCTGTTTTTATTCATAAATTGACTTCAATGTTAAAAAAAAAACATAAAATATTTTTCAATCTTATTTCCATTATTTTTCCAGAATAAAGAGCAGAATACTTTTTCCTCAATCAAAAATAATCGAAACCTGATGAAACCGACACACACCAAGAACAACTCGATGGCAAATAATTCTTCCAAACAAATGGGAATGAAAACCAATAATTTTCTGTTATTCTCTTCCTCTGATGGAAAACAAAACAATCATATGAATGAGTCCTTAAATAACATGGTAATTTAATAGTTTTGGTTGTAACGGTCACAGTGATATTATTACATTTTTTGTTTTTTAGACAACAAACAGTTTTTAATGGGAATTCTTTTTATATTTCTTGTTTTAATATTTTATTTAACATTTTCTTTAGTTCCATTTATCACTTTAATATATTACTAATCCTGAGAATGAAGGGGCTGTAGAGCTGCTTTACTGCTGAATCTCCTCCACAGTTCCTGCTCATTAGAGCTCCGACCTCCGCTGTGCAGGGAAAGTGAGGAGAGGACACATCGCTGCAGCCCCTTCATCTAGAAGAGGTTGTCACCACCGATCACACAATGACATTGTGTGATGGAAGACCCCTCTAATCCAGGAGAACAGCCACTCTTACAGGGGTCTGGGGGGTCTCTTAATATTCCAGGGGGAGAGCAGAAATGTCTATGAACTCCTCTCTTGACTCTCTATGGCTGGTGCTGCCCCCTGCTGGCTGGACCTGCTATATATCACCTATAGAAATTCTAATAAACCCAGAACCAAGTCATATTCACCGACCAATAACTGACCTGCAGATCTCACCTCCTAGGGCTTCAGGACCTTTAATGACATCACATTAGTCACATGACAGGAAGTGCTAAATAGTGAAAAAAACTCTACTTCTTTACTCCTCCCCTCATGATCACATGACCATGACATCATCAAAGGTCCTAAAGTCACTAGGATACAACTTCTATGAATATGTTAGTGTAGCCGCTTCCAAAGTACAGCAGAGACTAGACGGCAATGGATAAAACTGCTCCCCATTATTCCCCCTCTCACACAGACCGCTCCCCATAGTTCCACTTCTCTCACACAAACCACTGCCCTTGGTTCCCCCTCTCTTACACAAATTGCTCCCCATGGTTCCCTTCCCTCTAAAACAGACCGCTCCCCATGGTTCCCCCTCTATCACACAGACCGCTCCCTATGGTTCCCCCTCTATCACACAGACCGCTCCCTATGTTTCCCCCTCTGTCACACAGACCGCTCCCTATGTTTCCCCCTCTGTCACACAGACCGCTCCCTATGTTTCCCCCTCTCTCACACAGACCGCTCCCTATGGTTCCCCCTCTCTCACACAGACTGCTCCCCATGGTTCCCCCTCTCTCACACAGACCATTCCCTATGGTTCCTCCTCTCTCACACAGACCGCTCCCTATGGTTCCCCCTCTCTCACACAGACCGTTCCCCATGGTTCCCCCTCTCTCACACAGACCACTCCCCATGGTTCCATCTTCAAAATTAAGAGGGTTATTTACAAACATTTACGCCACTTTTGTGGTGTACATTTGGTGCATATTCTGTTGCACATGGTGCGACAGAATCTGCGACTTTTCCTCGCTCATGCCAGGTCTAAAAAAGAGGGTGTGGAGTGTGCGGGGAATGGGACTGGCTGGTAGGCCCGTCTTATTTATCATTTTCTACGCCTGGTTTAGGTGTAGAAAATAGTCTAAATGTAAGACAGCTAGGAAGCTGTCTTACATTTACAAGCGGCGGTGGATCCACTGAAGTCATGTAGAGAACAGCACTATCTACATAACTCCGGCGATCCACTGCCAGCTATAGGGGTTATTAAGGCTGGCGTATAATACGCCAGTCTTAATAAATGTGTCCCTAAATTCTAACCGTGTGGATATAAAACAAAGTGAAAATGGATGATTGAGGGCCAGGCCTGACTCTCAATTTCACCTTAACACTCACTGGTAAATTGCTGCCCTAGCCTGTTCCTGCTGGCTTTGGAAAGGCGCAACATTATTGTTGAGAAGAAAGAGGATGAGATCGTGGATTGGATGGCTTACTCCTCCTCTCAGTCACAGCAGGATGACATGGAGGTCACTTTGGAGTCCGACACCGTTCATGGGAGCAGGCCCAAAGAAGGCATTCAGTGAAGCCCTATCAGTCTTTACTGCCAATTCCTAGAGGGGCCCTCATCTTCCCCATACGTATTTTTTGAAGAGACACTGACGCTCATGCAACAGGTGGCAATGAAGGAGGAAGAAGATCAGTTAATACATCTTGCTGTCTGCCCTGTAGTTGTGAAACTGGCCACAACACCCCATCAGGGGTGTAGCTATAGAGAAAGCAGGGAAAGCCTGATCTGAAAGAGCTATCTTAACTAGTCACAGGAGTGGGGATTGCATGGGAGTAGGGGATGTAAATAACTTGCTGTGGGGGCCCCATTCAGAAATTTGCTGTAGGGCCCAGTCATTTCTAGTTACACCATTGCACCCAATCGTGTGAGTGGGGGGGGGGGTGAAGGTGGAAAGAACTGGCTTCTCGGGCACGCTGGCCAGAATGGTGAACTGTATGTTATTACAAGGAAACACTCTCGCTGCAGCTTACGTGAATGGGGCCGGAGTGGAGTTCCGGCTGCACACGTGCACTAGCGCCAGCGCAGATCCGGCAGGCTATTCACCTGCCAGAACAGCCTGCCGGTCAATCATGCCGCTAGTATGAAAGTAGCCTTACATTAGAGCTTCAATAATACTCAATGGCAATGACACAGCAGTTTTTCCAGACAAAAACAGGTTTCCACACATAATAACAGAGCTAAACCAGACATTCAAAAGGTCAGTCTGTCTGCTTTCGGTGTTAAGCAACGTCTGGCTTTCTCCCTCCAAAACATGCTCTTCTTTAAACTCTATGGCAGCTGTGGAAAATTAGCAGCTTCTCATTCAAATTCCTAGCAGTCTCTCAGTGTTCATTAAAGGGGTTGTCCAAGTTATATTTATTGATGGCCTATTCTCAGGATAGGTTATCAATATCAGATCAGCGGGGGTCTGACACCTGGCGAACCCGCCGATTAGCTCTTTGAAGAGGAGGTGTGCGCCGTGCCAACGCTGCCTCCTCTTCATTGTTTACCTGCTTGCCGTAACATCCGTAGTAGAGATGAGGGAATCATCCAAAATTTGCTTCGACGAATATTCGTCGAAGTTTTCACAAGATTCGAACAAATACGAATCTATTCGACGAAGCTGCGTACCAATTATACGTTATTATGTGGTGTTTTGCAAACATTTGCACACTAATATCGAACGTAGACTTGGTAAAGGCACGCAACTTATGTGAACACGTACGCATCCGCGTACAAAAGTGTGTACGAATCCTTAGTGTACTATTGTTTTTTTTCAGTTCTGAGGGGGGCGTATGTACACTTTCCCGCTCTTGCGGGGGCGAAACGTCATTTTCCTGCCGTATGCAGAATGCGTAAATTTACTTACGTTTCATACGTATCTTACGTGTAGTTAGTGGTTACATTTTTGCGTACGTTTACGAATAATACGAAGCGAATCCGACAAAATTCGGATTCGCTTCGGAGAAGAAAATTTCCAAGATTCGATACGAACCTACGAAGCGGCGAATAGATTCGCTCATCTCTAATCCGCAGCAGTGAGCAGGTGTAATTACACCTAACCGTCCCATTCATTTCAATGAAACGGATTGCTCCTATACAAGTGTATGGGAACGAGCTGTCCCATTGAAATGAATAGATGGCAGCTCATAAGATTTGATTTCCCATTGAAATGAATAGATGGCTCATAAGATCTAATTTCTGAGTAAAAAAAATTCCCACATTCTGAACATGAAAATGGCTTCTCTCCTTTGTGATTTTTTCCGATGCATAAGACCTGATTTTAAAGCAAAACACTTCCCACATTCGGAACATGAATATGGCTTCTCCCCTGTGTGAGTTCTGTGATGTCTATTGAGACCCACTTTCTGAGTAAAACATTTTTCACATTCAGAACATGAAAATGGCCTCTCCCCTGTGTGAGTTTTCTGATGTACAATAAGATCTGATTTTAGAATAAAAGATTTCCCACATTCTAAACATGAAAATGGCTTATCCCATGTATTAATCCTTAAAGGTTAAAGGGGTTTTCCGGGTTCAGAGCTGAACCCAGACATACCCTTATATTCACCCAGGCAGCCCGCCTGAACAGGGCATCGGAGCATCTCATGCTCCGATGCCCTCCCTTGCCCTGCGCTGGATCGCGCAGGGCAAGGGCTCTTTTGTTTAAATTACACATTGCCGGGCGGACGCTTCCGCCCGGCAGTGAGTTCGGTGACGTCACCGGCTGTAATGGGCCGGCTTTAGCGCTGCCCTAGCCGTTTTACTGGCTAGGGCAGCGCTAAAGCCCGCCCATCAGCGCTGGTGACGTCACCGGGCTCACTGCCGGGCAGAAGCCTCCGCCTGGCAGAGCCCGGTACATCACCGGAACCGGGCTAAATGCCTTTGCCCTGCGCTAATTAGCGCAGGGCAAAGGAGGGCATCGGAGCATAGGATGCTCCGATGCCCTGTTCAGGCGAGCTGCCTGGGTGAATTTAAAGGTATGTCCGGGTTCAGCTCTGAACCCGTACAACCCCTTTAAGCATAGTGACTATGCCACACTGTCACATTGTTGCAGCACTACTTACACATATTAAGGGTCTTATTTCTCATCAGCCACCCATATCACAGGCAGGCCACAAAAACAAAGGGGCGGGCCTACTGTTTGAAACATGTTTTAGAGTGACCAATCCAAGACTACGTTGTGGGCTGCTACTTGGGCTGGGAGAGTCCACTGCTAGCATCAGCTAAAGCGTGTTTCATGACCTACTGACATTTTATGAATCCTATGTGCCTCCTAGACTTTACCTAGACCTACTCTTATACATGCTAATTTATAAAACTAATATCTCTATTAATTTTGGGGTTCAAACTTCCCTGAGCAAGTATCAAGACAAACTGTAGGTCCATTGCGCCTCTATGGACCTTTCTTTCTTGTTTTGCCTGCTGCTTCCTTGTTACTTTGAGCGGACAGGGGCGTCGCCCAGTGTCTGTGCTATAATCTGCTTGTCTGTCCAGGTACAAACTTTTACTTGATTCACGGATTCTGACCCTCTGCCGCCTGACCTGACTGTGCCTAATCAACATATCAACTCTGAGCTGCCTGCCTAACCTTTGGGATGGTTTCTCAGATTTGCACAAGCTCTGCTACCCTGAGCGTGGCCTGTTACTTACAAGTTTCACCTGATCCCTCACTGCCACGCATCAGTGTTTCTGACTCCTGTGGGTCAGCTGTCAACCAAACAGAACTACTCTAGACGGTAGCAGCCTGTTGGCACCCCTATAGTGAATTCCAGATCCTTGTATAAGGGTTAAAGTGTGAATACAAGGGGACTGCCAGGAAAACAATAGTAGGCTTAGCCCAAAGACAAACTGGTTGGTGGACACAGTGGTTCCACACCCAATGATTGTTGCAGTCTTATCGACATATCTAGCTGGTCAGTTCTATATTATATTTGATGTTTAACCACAATTACTACTACAATTTAACCACGGTTACAAAGACATTTATTTTTTTTTTACATTTTCTTTAAGAAACCTGACTAAGATATACATTATGTATAAAAACTAGAATTATAATGAACAATATGAAAAAAACAGCAATGTCTCTCATTCTGCAGTCTGTCAGTACATCCCCCACTGGGCTGTTTTATCCGGGAATATCTCGAGCTTTGTAGCGGATAGAGATGTAAGCCAGGTCTTGTTTAAAAGTTGGCAATCTAAGCTTTAAATCAAGACCATGATTTCTACCTGCTCCACTTTGGGAGACATAGCCCATAGAAATAGGGTTTGGAGTGGCAGCTGCAGGATATGCAATTTTTACTGGGACCTGTTTCTGGGGGCTGTAACTTGATATATATGGTGGATACCACCTTGGTCTTTTTTTAAAGCTTAGATTGTCAGGTTTGAAACAAAAGCTTACACTAACGAGCAAAAGGGTAACAATAAATGCTGGAGGCGTGTTTTTCATCTGCGGTGCTTCACTATTTGCGCTCCTTTTTTCTTACCGTGTATAGGGTGTGAAAATAGAGAGGAGGGTGAAATCTGCCTATTGCCTCAGTGAATGACTACATCAGGCTATTGTCTTTGGCCCAACTGATAGGTCATCAATATGGGAAACTGGAGAACCACTTTAAGTTATACAACAGAAGACATGATTAGGCAGCAGGTCCCACAATGAAGCTCCACATCTCTCACGTCTTACAATCTGAACATTACAATGGCTTCTCTTCTAAGTGAATTCTCTTCATGTTTAGCAAGACTTGATTTCTGAATAAAAGACTTCCCACATTTTCCACATAAATATGGCTTCTCATCTGTATGAGTTCTCTGATGTCGAACAACACTTGCATGACAGCTAAAACACGTCCCACATTCTGAACATGAATACGGCTTCTCTCCTGTGTGAGTTCTCTGATGTCTAACAAGATTTCCTTTCTGACTAAAGAACTTTCCACATTCAAGACATAAAAATGGCTTCTTTCCTAAGTGGGTTCTTAGATGTTTCATAAGATTTGATTTCTGGCTAAAATGTTTCCCGCATTCAGAGCATTAAAATGGATTCCCTCTTGTGTGACTTCTCAGATGTTTTATAAGCACTGATTTCACACCAAAACACTTCCCACATTCAGAACACATAAATGGCTTCTCTCCTGTGTGAGTTCTCTGATGTCTAACAAGATTTGATCTCTGACTAAAACATTTCCCGCATTCAAGACATGAAAATGGCTTCTCCCCTGTGTGACTTCTTAGATGTTTGTTAAGCAATGATCTCACCCTAAAATACTTCCCACATTCAGGACACATAAACGGCTTCTCTTCTATTTCAGTTCTCTGATGTGCTCCTATGTGAGTTCTCTGATGGGCAACAAGATTCGATTTCTGACTAAAGCACTTTCCACATTCAAGACATGAAAATGGCTTCTCTCCTGTATGAGTTCTCTGATGCTGAAAAAAACGTGTTTGACTGTTAAAGCATTTACCACATTGTGAACATGAAAATGGCTTCTCCTCTAAGTGGTGTCTTTCATGTCCCACAACATGTAATTTCTGGCTAAAAGGTTTCATACATTCTGAAGAGTTCTCTCCTGTGTGACTTCTTAGATGTTTTATAAGAATTGATTTCACACCAAAACATTTCCCACATCCAGGACACATAAATGGCTTCTCCCCTGTGTGACTTCTCTGATGTCTAATAAGATTTGATTTCTGACTAAAACATTTCCCACATTCTGAACATGAATATGGCTTCACCCCTGTGTGAATTCTTTGATGTTGTATAAGCAATGACTTCACATCAAAGCTCTTTCCACATTCAGGACACACAAATGGCTTCTCTCCTGTGTGACTTCTCTGATGTCTAACAAGATTTGATCTCTGACCAAAACATTTCCCGCATTCAAGACATGAAAATGGCTTCTCCCCTGTGTGAGTTCTCTGATGCTGAAAAAAATTTGATTGACTGTTAAAGCCTTTACCACATTCAGGACATGAATACGGCTTCTCTCCTGTGTGACTTCTCTGATGTCTAACAAGATTTGATTTCCGACTAAAGCACTTTCCACATTCAAGACATGAAAATGGCTTCTCCCCTGTGTGGGTTCTCTGATGCCGGATAAAACTTGATTGGTTGTTAAAGCGTTTCCCACATTCAGAACATGAATACAGCTTCTCCTCTGTGTGAGTTCTCTGATGTCTAACGAGAATGGATTTCATGCTAAAAGATTTTCCACATGTCAAGCATGAAAATGACCTGTTATCTCTGTGATTTCTCTCATGCAAAAAAAGATTAGATTTCTTTTTAAAATGTTTTGCACGAGAAATTTTTTTCCCACATTTCTGTTTAGTTCTTCTTATGCCAATCAGCAATTGCTTAGATGAAGGTTTCTTGTAACCAGCAGTATCGGTGGATAGATCTCTGCTGTGAAGGACTGAGGATACATTAGGAGTTATTGAAGCATCTTGTGTGGTATTGTTATCTTCTGATTCATGATGGGAAGACAAATGGAGATGTCCATGGGAGTCGCTCATCCTGTTTTCTACTAGAAAATGAAACACAATTATATTATTTTCCCAGTTTTTTTTCAGACAATTGCAAGCCAGGAATTGTGATCGCTACCATCTTCAATAACCTGTAGCATCCCCTACCTAAACACACTGTGATAAACTTTTCCCCACCACATATACTTGTCATTCTAAAACCACTGGTTGACTTGTTTCAGGATTGAGGGATTTCCTATCACTGGGGATTCCCCTTGCTCTTTTTGTCAGAAATAGTTAAACGGAACCTGTCACCTAAAACACGCCTTCTAAGCCACCCATATTACCTTAAAGCTGTCAGCAGTATGTTTCTAAAGATGTTCTTCTTCCTCCGATCAGCTGCGCCAAAATCTTGAAAAATAAACTTTAATCCCTTCAGGCGCTATGTAACAGCGGAGCTTGAAGTCAAGGGGGCAGCGGCCTCCTCGCTTCCAGTCAGGATAACCGCGCCCCCTTTGCCTCTGATTGACAGCCAATAGCTTTTGGTTGTTCTGCAAAGCCGGCTCAAGGCTTGCGCATGCGCCCGACGCCTCTATTCCCACGAGCTTCTCGATGTCCATACACCAATGCGCAGGAATAGGAAACGAGATGCTATCAGTCAGAGGCGAAGGGGGCGCGGTTATCCTGACTTGAAGCGGGGAGGTCGCTGCCCCCTTGACTTCAAGCTCCGCTTTTACATAGCGCCTGAAGGGATTAAAGTTTATTTTTCAAGATTTTGGCGCAGCTGATCGGAGGAAGAAGAACATCTTTAGAAACATACTGCTGACAACTTTAAGGTAATATGGGTGGCTTGGAAGGCGTGTTTAAGGTGACAGGTTCCCTTTAAGGCTCATTTATTCTCAGACCCAGTATTCCTTCAGGATCAAGATCTACCTCCTGTGATCTTGGCTACCTGGCCCTCCTTGGCAGCTTCCTTAGCTGGATCCCATCAGTCTAGAAATCCTTTGGTCTCCTCGGATCTGCAAAACTGCCTATCTTCCCCTGCTGAGCTTCCTGCAACATCTCCTGTGATGCTGGCCTGTATTGACCGAAGACTAGTTTGGTAAAAGTACTGTACATATTTACTTTTTTTTGCAGAGCCTCCCTCTTGTCTAAGACGTTCACCTATTTTAAATTTCATTTGATTGATCTTTGTATAACTGCTAGTTTTTCCTTATAATTGACGGTCTTGTGATATGGAAACCAGATTTTTCGAATTACAAGTACTTTCATCTCAGCAGGTTTGGTTTGGTTACGGCATTTTTTTACCAGCTAGTTTGTCCTCCTCCCCTCTCCCCTATTTCTCTTATCATCATTAGACGCCTTCACTTTTCCAGCTATTATTTCAACGACTATTTACCCTTCATCCTTAGGACCAGGCCCTAATCAGACTGAATGCTTACATCCTGTACTACTGATCTCCCCTGCAAGGTGGGAACCTGTCTGCGAGGGCATATGGACAACCGGAGCACTCGGACCCGAGAAGGATCTCATGGGTCCACATACCACAGGTTCTTTTTTTGGCCTATCGTATCATGTGACCTTTATTCTAAATCGACATTTACCCCCATAATTTTTATGATGGTGATTGAATCTGTTCACATTGTGTCACATTTTACCGGTGCCAATGCAGATGATGGGATATTATGGCGTTAAATGATTAAAGGGGTTGTCTGAGTTATGAAAAAAAAAATATATAGTACTGTAAATCTGATGGGCAGCAATATTTAACTAAGTTAAGCAAGTTTTCCTCATTTCCCTGGTTCTCTTCTGGCCTTTGTTTACATGCAGTAACAACAATCTCTGCCCCTCCCCCTGCTCTGCAAAGGGAGTGAATACAAGTGCTGCCCTGAGTGACATGTCTGCCTGCTAGGATGCTCAGAAGCATGTTATATGTGTAGAACTACAAGTCTTAGCAGTACGATGACATTACTGAGGCACAAAGAAACTTCCCCCTACCTTTCTTGTGAAATACTCTGAAGATCTCCTCCAGTGTCAGCTATGTCTCTTCATTGCCTTCAGCTACTGTTGTAAAGTCTTGAGCCATGAGAGTGTTCTGGCTGAAGTGGTTAATGTTTTATCTGAAAGAATGCAGGGAGAGAGCAGAGAGCTGGCAGAGCAGGGGGGCGCGGCCGCACAGCTGTGACGTCTCGTGTACAGGCTCTTATATGCTGGTGCACGAATATGAGATGAGCAGGCAGAAAAGCTGACATCACAGGTCATGTGACCCTGAGTGAAATCTGAGAAACCAGCAGCTTTAACAGCACAAAGTGCTGGAAAATCTGTTATATTTGATTAGTTAGAAGCATACAAATGACAAAAAAATAACTCGGACAACCCCTTTAATATTAATTGTATTATTAATGATGTTGTTTCTCTGAACTTCCTATCAATTGTCCCATTAATAAAGACATTTACACTCAAAAAAGTAGTATGAAAGGCTCTTACCTTTCACAGACACTGAGATGGGTTTTTCAAGTCCACTCATCATTTCACCAGAACTTTCCTGCAAGGTGAAAGACATGAGAAAAATATACTCCGCTGCTAGTTTTTTTTTACGTCCAGGCGAAAATCAAACACTTCTACAAGACATGAATTAGAGATAAGAGAATTTCTTGAAATTCGTTTCGGGTCCAATTCGAGCGAATCACCGCAAGAATTCAATTTTGGTCTGAATCGATTCTACCTCAATTACAAGTGCTCCAATTGGCCTGAAAACTGGTGTATCACACTCTAAGATCTCCTAGGACTCAGATTTTTTCTCTTGTGTTTCTTTCTTTTTTATTTTCTTCTCTCCCGTCCCCCTTTTAAAGTTTTTTTTGGGGAAATTAAGAAAATGAAAATACTTAAATAATACTTCATTATAAATATATTCCCAAATACCTTACATTAGTCAAAATGGCTTGTTTAGTCTGGGGAGCAATCATTAGGAGTAGGGATAAGCGAATCAACTTTGTATGAAACATCCAAAGTCGATTCGCATAAAACTTCGTTGGAACCAAACTCGAGTTCGGGAAATTTTTTTTTTACAGTAGAAATTAATTTATGAAGTTATTATGTGAAGTCTCGCGAGCTCCTGCTCCGTACAGTATTAGAACGCAGTTTTATGTGAATCGACTTCGAATGTTTCATCCAAAGTCGATTCGCTCATTCCTAATTAGGAGAAACAAAATGGCCGCTGTCCTATTAGTAGACACAAAACCTGTCTTAATCACAGAGCAGGACAAGTTACTTCACAACACTGAGGTAAAGAGCTGCCTCATCCTCCTCTCTGCTCTGCTTGTCAGGGATTATGATCCTGAATACAGATGATAAGAACTTTAGCTGAATCTCTGTAGCAATGGAGTCCATGAGGAGACATGAAGTACACAGAAGAGGTGGGGATGCGGCCAATGAGCAGCAGCTTTGTATGCAGGCTCCATTACCACAGTCTGTCCTGTCCGTCCTCTCTGTTCTTCATGTCTCTTCATGAACTCCCTTCCCAAGGAAATTCAGCTAAAGATCTTATCAGTTGTATTCAGGATGATAATCCCCGACAAGCAGAGAGGAGGATGAGGCGGCTCTTTACCTCAGTGTTGTGAAGTAACTTGTCCTCCTGTGTGATTAGGACAGGTTCTGTGTGTACTAATAGGACGGCGGCCATTTTGTTTCTCCTAATGATTGCTCCCCAGACAAATCGAGTCATTATAACTAATGAAAGGTATTTGGGAATATATTTATAATAAAGTCATATTTAAGTATTTTCATTTTCTTAATTCACGGAGAACCCCTTTAAGCCCTTTAATATTAAATAATCTCAGAATGACACTGAAATGTATCACCCCCTGTGTGCTTCACATTAATAGTAATTAACCCCTTCATGTACCTCACATATAACCCCCATGTGGACCAGTGAGTGAAGAGGAAGTTGATGGGGTTGCTATTAATGTAATTTCCATGTGCTAATCATGTATCTCACATAATGGGCAATCAAAATTTTTTTTGGGGGAAAAACACAAAATACACATTAACCTCATGTTGGGTGTTTTTTGTGTTTGTTTTTTTTGTGTGGCATCGAATGGTATCGAGTATCGCAATACTTTTTCTTAGTATCAAACTCTAGTCTCCAGTAGTACTAATTGCCCCTTTATAGCTCTGCTCGTAGAAAATAAATGTCCCCTTATTTGTGCCAGAAAAAAAAAGTGTCTCCTTAGATATACTCACATATATTTTGGTAACTAACTGACAACGCTGCAATTAAACAGCCCTCCCCTTCTACAAAAACACTGCACACTGGTATTGACAAAATACAACGGCATATCAATGCAGTAAAACGCGTTGAATAACCTGATGCATTGATGCAGTATAACACATTAAATAACTGGTATATTGATACAGTAGTACAATGCTTTATATTAAACTGCACAGTTTAATGATGCTATACAATGCATTATATTAAACTTTTATACTAAGGCACTCAAATAAGCTAAAATGCGGAATTACAATCGGTAGTTAAACTGAAACTGAGTTTTTGGTAACTAACAGAGGTACATTTACACGTGCCCTGCTATGAACACACTGGTAAAATACGCTGAGTGGCTTAACCCCTTTCTGACACAGAGATATTCCATTTTCATTTTTCACTCCCTACCTTCCTAGAGCCATAACTTCTTTATTTTTTGTTCACATAGCCTTATGAGGGCTTGTTTTTTGCGGAGCAAGTTGCACTTTCTAGTGGCACTATTTAATATTGCATATGATGCAGTGGAAAGCTGGAAAAATAATTATGGAAACACTCATTAGTACAGTGGGATTGGGGAGTGGTGAATACAGCTCTCCCTGTGCTAGCTCTGTACTCCAGGCTTCCTAGTCTTCACTTGCAGGCTCTGCATGCTGTGACCTGCGCACAGCGTGAGGACGTCGGAGTACTTTGTGACCTCACACTTTGCGAAGTTGGGTCACAGCACAGCAGGAAGAGCGCCGAATCTCAGAAGCGGCGTCCAGAACAGGAAAGGTGAGTTGATTTTTTTTTTGTCTGATCTGATCTTATGGGCATCTTATAGGGCAAATAATATGATATAAAGTTTTTCTAGTTTTTTTAATACTGAAATTTTAAAAAAAAAAAAACTGTTTTCTTTTCATCTCCATATTCTGACCCCCATAACAATTTTTGTTATGTCTACGGAGCTGTGTAAGAGCTATTTTTTTGTGCGGGATGATCTGTAGTTTTTATTGATACCAGTTTGTGGTGTGTTTTTTTCCATTACATGATTTGCTGTAAGGGATCAATGTTTTTAGCTTTTAATAGTATGGGTGCTATCAGACGTGATGAAGCCTATGATGTCTATATTTTTTATTATTTACTTTTACTTTAATTTTGGGTAAAGGGGGCCGATTTGAATTTTTGTATTTTTTAAAACTTTTTTTTATGCCCCCCAGCATGCAATCATTAGATTGCCTTTTATATTAAATATTGGAATTTTAGCCATTACAGAATACAAAGATGAGTATATTTCAGGACATGCTGCCACCTGCATTGGAATATACAAGTAATAGTCCTAAAATCCTGCTACAGCTTCTGGCCTATTACTACTATGGGACGCCTTCCCTGATTTCAGCCAGGAAAAAGTCTTCCTGCCCAGAAAGCGTGTGCTTCTTTTTTACCCTTTCAGATGCTGTGGTCACATTTGAACACAGCATCTGAGGGGATAAATGTCTGTGAACAGCATTATCACTGATCACAGGCATTATCCCAGTATGTCTGCTGTATGGAACTGTAAGCACCTGGCAGCTAAGGCGTTGCTCCGGAGCAGGCGCCATCTTAAAAGACCCTTCATCCGCTGTGCATGTATGGGTTAAAGGGTTAAACGGGGGCAGTTTAGGGGCCATTTTGCTGCTCACAAGTTCCATATAATTACAATTAATAACATATTTTATGACACCAGAAACCATTTGCAAACAATAATAACATGAAATACAGCGTACGGTATACTCCACTGATGCTGGGGGAGGTCTGTAGAAAGCTTCATTACATCAGTCTATAGAGGATTTGTAGATACCTCAGCTTCACCTACCTGATGATCCAGTGGGATATTCTGGGAACACAGAGGACTGGGACATCTCTCTGGTGGATTTCTCTGACTGGATCCATCTGTAGGAAATACACACAGTGACTGAATACATTGTCTATATCCAATGATGAGTGAATCTGATGCCTGCCAGTCAGTGGCTACTGACATGCCCTTGTTTCTTGAAGGCACAGCCGTTGGAGCACTTACCCGATTCCCTGCTCCAGTGGTCCATGCCTGTTGGCATTTCAGTGTTCTGTCTACTGTGTGCTCGTCTGCAGTCAGATCTTGGCCTGCATTACCTTTGATCGCCTGTAGGGCATGTGCTCCCTCTGATTCTTAAAGGGCCAGCATGTGTAGTCCTAATCCGTCCAGTCTATGACTAGCCTCCCTGGGATATTTAAGACACCGTCTCCTGAGGAAGGGTGCCCGAGTAAGAGGTTCTAGTTGTTAGTTTCCTTCGAAGTTACTCCACTGTTAAGTTCACTTGCCCATTTACCCACCTCTGCCTGTTAACTGGATTAAATCAATTGCTGCCTGTCCTGACCTCTGCCTGTTTCTAGTATTGACCCTGTGTTGCCTGTCCTGATCTTTGCACTGTTCACTGCTGAGAGCAAACACTCCATGTCTTTACTTGTCTTGTGGCTACAGTTCTGACTGATCCTTTTGTGCTTTTCAATGGTACGTCTTGATCCCCGTGGGTCAACAGTCACTGAACAGAGACTACTCCCAAAGGTAGTGGCCTGTTGGTTCCCCTGCAGTGATGTCCATATGGATTAAAGGGTTAGGATTGGGGGAGGGCACTCAAAGTGCTCCTTTAGCAGTAGCCACTGACAAATCTGTTGCACACCACATCTACATCCGCACTCTAATTCAAAACTCTACAGTATCTACAGTCATGGAAGGTCTCCTCTTACCCGGTGATGTGAGGGACTGGTGATTCTCCATCATGACGTCCTTGTACAGATCCTTGTGTTCTTCTAAATACTCCCACTCCTCCATGGAGAAATAGACAGCGACATCCTGACACCTTATAGGAACCTGACAACACAAGGATACAGTCATTACCAGACCCCTCCCTTGGTGTTATTGTATAATGTCCCAGCATTCCCAGCAGCGCTCACCTCTCCGCTCAGCAGCTCAGTGATCCTGGTGGTAAGTTCTAGGATCTTCTGCTCATGTATCAGGGAATGAGGTGGAGGCTCGGTGATGGGGCTCTGGGTCCTGCTCCATCCTCCTGACACACGGGGTGTCACACACTCACCAGACGACTTCTTCTCTACTGTGTAATCCTGTGTATGGGGAGACGCCGATCACTACAGAGATTCTAAGAACCCTTCACCTTTCCAGACATTTCCCTGGTTTATTACTAGAGATAAGAGTGATGTCATGTGAGACTCTCACCTCTCCAGTTATCAAGGAGATGATCTCCAGGGTGAGGTCTAATATCCTCGCAGCCATGTGGTTTCTGTCCTTCTCCATCCTTGGTGGGTCTTTGATGGAAAGGACCATTGTCTTTCAAAAGAAGAGAGTCCTACAACTGAGAAACCTGAGGGAAACAAGGAGGAGTGAGAGCAAAGTCACATCTTACATGTAGTAATCTGTCTCTCAAATTAAGAATGACAAAAGACTACCAACAGCGTACAATGGAGGTGACTTAGCTATTGAGATATCTTATACATACCAGACTGTTGATCATAATATATCAGTCAGCCAGCCTCTCGCTATACAGTGAATACATTGTTATATAGTATACACATCGCAGTGTACCACATAAAGCAGCCCGTTATTTTTTTTACTGTAAATGTCTATTAATGAGATAACTGATAGGAAGTTCACATAAACTTGATTTGACATGCTTTCTGCAGCCTTTGAGAATTTGAAAGTTTTTCTATATAATAACTCACATTTGGTCTCATGATTGTGTTTAAAGTGTAAATTAGTTTTCAAAAAAGGTTGGCATAATGGCAGTGCTTCTTTGTACAGTCATAACTGTGAAGGAACCGTTATGTTTGGGCTTACCTAAAGTCTCTTTCAGCCATATTATCTTGTTTCAGCTGCACAGCTAGATGCATTTCACTCAGAAGCAAGGGGTGTCTACCTTCTACAGGTACTGTACGCAGTGACCTCACTTCCCTTACTTTCCACTATGTTTGTTTTTTTCTAGGGAGCTAGAAAGCTGATAAAAAGGGACAAAGCACACTTACAGAAAGGCAGAAGGCTCCTGTGATCTTCAGAAGCTGTGTAGAAGCAGTTATTTGCTCAGGATCTCAGCTAGCTCTGACATGTCCCCACTTTTTCTCATCCGTCTTCTGCATCTGTTTAACCAGGAACAGATCTTGTCTGACAACAGAAAGTGGGCTGCAACTTAGGTTTATTAAAATGGTGTAATAAAAAAAAAATAAAATGATTTGTTTCGATTTGCTTCAAAATATGTGCACTAATTTGCTTACAATCACTTCTGGTGAGGAGTGAGAATTCTTGGAATGGTCAGAGCACAAATCTTTCTCAGATGAAAATCATTGTGCAAATTTTCTGATTCGATATTCACTATTTCTGCCATTGTTCGGATATTGAGTGTAGAGTCACTTCAAACAATTTCCTCACTTCTTTGAACATTTTCAGCACTCTTTGATGTGGAGGAGAATCCTAGTGGTTCATGGTCTTCATTCTCTAACCTGGAATCTCTTTGTGCCCCTCATACACACGAGATATGCAATTTTCCACATAAGTCTCAACATCTGACATTGAGCTTGCTGTGTAAGTGGGCTGTGTATAAGTGGAGTTTAAAGAACCGGAGTGCTGGTACTGAGTGTGATTTGGTTGGAGTGACTGCAAATAACTGTCTGTAGTTTATTGGAAAAGTCCTTGTTTGTTTAGTGCTTACATTTGGTGCTAACATTTAAACCCATTTTTTTTTCTCTGCTGTGTACCTGGTGAAGAGGAGTGGTTAGCAATCCCAGGTGCTATAAATTACATAGCTAAACTCTTATAGAGCCTGCTCTGACTTTGGGCTTGCTGTGTAAGTGGGCTGTGTATAAGTGGAGTTTAAAGAACCGGAGTTTAAGACAAGGAGGAAAAAGTAAGGTTGGAGGGATTTTCCTTGTGTGTTAACCTGATCTGAGCTGGTCCTTTAACTACAGCAAAACCGCATCTTATCACATATTTACTGTTTTTCTATACTGTACTGTATATCCCCATCTAGCAGGTGCTCCATGGACAATGCTACTAAGTGTGTGTCCTGTGCAATGTATGCATGCCTTGAAGAACCATTCGAGGGTGAATACATTTGCACTAGATGCAATCACGTTGCATATTTGGAAGCCCAGATCTTGGATCTAAATAAGCAGCTTGGCATACTTAGGGGCATTGAACACCTGGAGAGAGGCTTAGACCTCACAGTGCAGGCACTGGCTGGGGTCAGTGAAGAGGAGGAGGGAGGAGATGGGCAAGAGCAGGACTATCAGGTCAGCAGTTGGGTTAATGTAGTAAGGAGGGGTAGAGGGAAAAGTGCCAGGGAGGCTAGTCCTGAGCTGGAACACCCTAGTAAATATGCCTGTTTGGCTGATATTAGGGATGAAAGCCCAGGACCAGCGACACTGCAGCAGGTCGTTTCTCCTAGAAACCAGGAGGATGACCGCTGCAGGAAGGATGGGAAAAGGAGAGCAGCAAAGGACAGACAGATGCTGGTGGTAGGGGACTCTATTATTAGGTGGACAGACAGGGTCATCTGTCGCCGAGACCGTGAATGCCGAACAGTGTGTTGTCTCCCGGGTGCTCGGGTTCGGCATATTGCGGACCGGATTGCTGGGTGGGGCTGGGGAAGACCTGGCGGTCATGGTACATGTTGGCACCAATGACAAAGTCAGGGGGAGATGGAAGGTCCTTAAAAATGATTTTAGGGAACTAGGTGAGAAGCTAAAGTCCAGGACCTCCAAGGTAGTGTTTTCAGAAATACTACCAGTGCCACGAGCGTCACTAGAGAGACAACGGGAGATTAGGGAGTTAAATAAGTGGCTCAGAGGCTGGTGCAGGAAGGAAGGGTTTGGGTTCATGGAGAACTGGGCCGACTTCTCTGTCGGCTACAGACTCTATAGTAGGGACGGGCTGCACCTTAATGGGGAGGGTGCAACTGCCCTGGGGGAAAAAATGGTTAGACGGCTGGAGGAGCTTTTAAACTAGGATCTGGGGGAGGGTGGGTGACCATACTAATAAGGGGGTAGATAGTGTAGATAGAGAGTGGGTCATAGGAGGGGAGAGTGGGGGGTGTTAGTGGGGGCTGGGTTAGTAAGGAATGTAGAGAGAAGACTGTGCCAAAACAATAACCAAAGTAACCCAAGAACCCGGATATTCATTTCATAAGTAATAGTAAATTGACAAACGGGGTAAAAAATATACATAGACCTCTTAATTGTATGTACACTAATGCCAGAAGCCTGACTAATAAAATTGGCGAACTGGAATTAGTGATGTGTGAGGAGGACTATGACATAGTGGGAATAACTGAGACATGGCTGGATGATACCTATAACTGGGCAGTTAATGTACAGGGTTACAGTCTGTTTAGAAAGGATCGTCAAAACCGGAGAGGGGGAGGGGTCTGCCTTTATATAAAGTCCTGTCTAAAGCCCACAATCCGGGAAGATATAAGTGAGGGACATGAAGATGTGGAGTCACTGTGGGTAGAAATAAATGGAGCCAAAAACAATAATAAAATACTAATAGGAGTTTATTATAAACCCCCTAATATATCAGAGTCCACAGAAAATCTACTTCTAAACGAAATAGACGAGGTGGCAAATCATAATGAGGTCGTTATTATGGGGACTTCAACTACCCAGATATAGACTGGGAACTGAAACCTGTACATCTCATAAAGGAAAACAGGTTCTTGGAAATAACCAAAGACAATTACCTTTCCCAACTGGTTCAGGACCCGACTAGAGGGACGGCCATACTGGACTTAGTATTAACCAATAGACCTGACAGAACAACAGATGTGCAGGTCGGGGGACACCTGGGAAATAGTGACCATAAAATAATAACCTTTAAATTGTCATTAAAAAAAGCATTTCTTCAGGGAGGAACAAAAATACCAAACTTCAAAATGCAAAATTTAGGCATCTAAGAGAGGCCATAGGTCTAACGAACTGGGACAAAATCCTCAAAAATAAAATACAGCACAAAATGGGATATTTTTAAAAGCATCCTAATATCTAATTGTGAGAGGTACATACCTTATGGGAATAAAAGGTTAAGAATAAGAAAAAAACAATGTGGATAAATAGAACTGTAAAGAAAGCAATAAATGACAAACAGAAAGCATTTAAATCACTAAAAACAGGAGGAGAGCGAGGAAGCATTGAAAAAAATAGAATTTGTAAAAGACAAATAAAAGCAGCTAAACTAGAGACTGAAAGACTAATTGCTAAAGAGAGTAAAACTAACCCTAAAATGTTCTTCAATTATGTAAATACTAAAAAGTATTAAATCTGAAGGTGTCGGCCCCTTACAGAGTAGTGAGGGGGGAGTTGTAGAGAGCGATGAGGAGAAAGCAAAACTCTTAAATATTTTTTCTCCACTGTATTCACTGAGGAAAATAAACTGTCAGATGAAATGCAAAAATATAAAAGTGAATTCCCCTTTAAAAGTGCCCTGTCTGACCCAGGAAGAAGTACTGGGGCGTCTTAAAAAGATTAAAATAGACAAATCGCCAGGACCCGGATGGCATACACCCACATATCCTAAGAGAATTAAGTAATGTCATTGCCAGACCCTTATAACTTGATATTTAAGGACTCTATACTGACAGGGAGTGTTCCACAGGATTGGCGCATAGCAAATGTGGTGGCCAATATTCAAAAAAGGGCCAAAAACAGAGCCCGGGAACTATAGGCCGGTAAGTTTAACATCTGTAGTGGGGGTAAACTGTTTGAAGGTTTTTCTAAGAGATGCTATCTTGGAGTACCTCAATGAAAATAAGCAAATTACTCCATATCAGCATGGCTTCATGAGGGATCGGTCATGTCAAACCAATTTAATCAGTTTTCTATGAGGAGGTAAGTTCTAGACTTGACCGCGGGGAATCAATGGATATCGTATATCTGGACTTCTCCAAAGCATTTGACACGGTACCACATAAAAGGTTAGTATATAAAATGAGGAATGCTTGGCCTGGGAGGAAAATGTCGTATGTGGGTAAGTAACTGGCTCAGTGATAGAAAACAGAGGGTGGTTATTAATGGTACATACTCAGATTGGGTTCACTGTCACTAGTGGGGGTACCCACAGGGTCAGTATTGGGCCCTATTCTCTTCAATATATTTATTAAATGATCTTGCACAGTAAAATATAAATTTTTGCAGATGACACTAAACTGTGTAAAGTAATTAACACAGAGAGGACAGTACACTGTATATATACTACAGAGGACAGTATACTGTATATATACTACAGAGGACAGTATACTGCTACAGATGGATCTGGATAGACTGGAGGCTTGGGCAGAGAATGGCAGATGAGGTTTAACACTGACAAATGTAAGGTTATGCATATGGAAGGAATAATGCAAGTCACCAGTACATACTAAATGGTAAAACATTGGGTAACTCTGACATTGGAAAAGGACCTAGGAATTTTAGTGAACAAGCAAACTAAGCTGCAGAAACCAGTGTCAGACAGCTGCTGCAAGGCCAATAAGATAATGGGTTGCATCAAAGAGGCATAGATGGCGGGTGATGAGAACATAGTCCTGCCACTTTACAAATCACTAGTCAGACCACACATGGAGTACTGTGTACAGTTCTGGGCTCCTGTAAACAAGGCAGACCATAGCAGAGCTGGAGAGGGTTCAGAGGAGGGCAACTAAAGTAAATAACTGGAATGGGTGGTCACCACACACGGCCGTCCCCTCCGGTCACTACACACACGGCCCGTCCTCTCCGGTCACTACACGCACGGTCCGTCCTCTCCGGTCACTACACGGCACGGCCCGTCCTCTCCGGTCACTACACACACGGCCCGTCCTCTCCGGTCACTACGCACACGGCCCGTCCTCTCCGATCACTACACACACGGCCCACCCTCTCCGGTCACTACGCCCATGGCCAGTGTACTGCTCTGTCCTCACATATCCCACTGCCAGTCTCCTGTACTGAGCACCTAATAGCTGATGCACAATTAATGCAGATAGACAGACATGTGCATAAATAAACACATTTAAACATTTACAAACACTCTGCTACACACATGCTGGCATTGCTTCCTTGCCATCTGCCCTGGCAGCTTCAGGAAGGCTGACTGAGAGGGGGGCGGGGGTGAGATCGCCGTGCGTTCCTGTGAGGAGTTCAAACGGCATAAAAGATGCAAAAAGCGGCATTGAGCGAGGAGATGCAGCAATAAGCAAAGATCAGCTACCTTTGTGCTTAGCAGATAGTATAGCACATGACGGGCTTAGATACAGCTGCTCAGGTGACAGTATCACACATGCCATGTGTTATATACAGATCCAGGCCAGTTCTATGTACATTCATATTCCTGGAGCAAGTCCGGCCATCTCACTGAGGTCTTCTTGTTCCCAGCATTGGCTCCTCAGCCTCCCCAATCAATTTCACAAATCCCCTAGTAAAACCTCCAGCAGCTGCACATTGCTTCCAATTAGCAGTAAAGGGAGTGATTTACCCTCCGCTACAATCTCCCACTTTATAGTTTCCGTCCATGTTATTATTTCTTCCACGTTCCGTGTCAGTACTGATGTCGGCCCACGAGGCTGTCCGGGCTGTGACTGTAAATCCCATGTGACATGGTCACAGCCGCTCATACTGGTATTTATTGTCACGGTCATTTCTTTTACTATGTTTTATTGACTTCTTTGGGTCAGCAGGAAACGTTATCCTCATTGGCTGATGAAAAATTAATGCGAAATTGGAAGTATTAAATCTCAGCTGCACATTTTATTACAGGGGTTGTCCATGATTAGAGAAACCTGGTGACTTTCTTTCAGAAACAGCATGGATTATGAATGGTTTTACAGCGTGGCTCCACTGAAGTGAGTGGACCTATGCTGCAATACCTCATCCAGCCTGTGGTGAGGGTGGTGCTGTTGCTGGAAAAAAGCAGCTGTGTATTTCTAAGACTACTTTCACACTAGCGTTTTTGCTGGATCCGTCATGATAATACAACCGTCTGCATCCGTTCTGAATGGATCCGGTTGTATTATCTTTTAAATAGCCAAACTGATCCATCATGAACTCCATTGAAAGTCAACGAGGGACAGATCCGTTTTCTATTGTGTCAGAGAAAACGGATCCATCCCCGTTGACTTACATTGTGAATCATGACGGATCAGTTTCTTCATGTGGACACCAAAACGCAGCAAGCAGCGTTCTAGTGTCCGTCTCCAAAACGGAATGGAGACTGAACTGAAGCAAAACTGATGCATTCTGAACTGATCCTTTTCCATTCAGAATGCATTAGGACAAAACTGATCAGTTCAGGACCGTTTGTGAGAGCCTGTGACGGATCTCACAAACAGATCGTGACAATGCAAGTAGCCTAATCCTGTATTGCCCCTGAACAATGTGCTCAGTGCTGGACATCCAGCTAATGAAACCAAGGGCGATCATCAGGTACCGACAGGACTAGCCATAGACCCTACAGAGAGATTTCTTGGTGGGCCACTAGAACCCTCTTAATGGACGCTGGCCAGGTACATAATGACCTGATGCTCTCAGCCTGAATTAATGCTAGAAGCATCAGGTACTTAAAGGGGTTGGCCCATCCCAGATAGGTGCGCGTCCCACGGCGAATGGAGCAGAGAAAGTTGAGGAGGGCGCACTGCGCATGTGCAGCCGCCCTCTATTCATTTGTATGGGGCCGCCGAAAATAGCCCAGCACTGGCTCGGCCATTTCCGTCTGTCCCCTAGAAAATAATGGGAGCGGTGGCCGCACATGCCCGGTGTGATCTCATTCACTTCTATGGGAGCAGCGGGGAGCTGCGCCTGGTGGTGGTCGGACCCCGGGAAACCAGGTGTCCTCCAGTCACAACTCTCCCCCCTCCGTTCTTGTTGTAGGTGCGGGTCCCAGAGCCTGGACCCGCACCTATCAGACAATGGGGGCATATCCTAGAGATATGCCCCCATTGTCAGTGATGGGACAACCCCTTTAAGCACCTGGCCAGCAGCCACAGATGTCCTCCAGAATTCAACCGTATTACTGTCCTCAGTCTTGTCATAGGGCAGTATTTTATGCTGCAATGTGGTATTTGGTTTTGCTGGGGCAGTATTTTGCGTTGCACTACGGCAGGAATACAGAATCTGCGGCCCTCCGTCTGTTGCAAATCTACAAATCCCAGTATGCCTGGACAGTCTGTAGCTACTAGGGCATTCTGGGAGTTGTAGTTTTGCAACAGCTGGAGGGACGCAGGTTGAGCATCCCTGCTCTACAGTATTGCTGGCCCCGCCTACTTCTATTGTCCCCGCCTACTTCTGCCTTGTGTCGGCCCACATGGAGCCACTTTCAGTCTTTTTCTAGGGCCACTTTAAGTTGCCAATCCACCCCTGGGGATCGGGCATCCATATAAATGAATATACAGTCACTCAGAGATATTTATAAAGGGGGTTACTTTTTGCAATGGTTCTCTGCTCTGAAAAATAGCGGAGGGGTAGTCCTGTTCAAAATGGGACGGGTTGGCAGGCACGTTGAAAATGTATTAAAATTGTTCAGAACTTTTAATTCTGCAATGATGAAAGGCGCACTCCACTTTGGATAAACCCCTTCTGTTAGAAACGATCAGCTGTGATCTGTGAGCGAGCCTAGAAGGACGTGTTCAATCTCCCTACAGCGCCACCACAGGAGAAATGAAGCATTACACAGTGCGCCCTGAAATCAATCAGCTATTCATGTATGGAAGGTTAATGGCCCTTTAAGAAATGTTCTTAAGAAGACGACGAGGATATTACAAGCCGTTCCTCAAAGGGGGCCATTATAATAAATTCTTGCTCCTGAAGGATCTATAAACGCGTGAGATATTGCCAACAGAACGGCAGCGCAGAATTAGGTTTTGTCACAATTTATTTTCCAATGAACTGTGTTAAAAGCGCGCTGCCTTGAGCAAAACCATCAATATTCTGCATATTGTCGCGCGTTTCACATGGAAGATTCTCGGCAGATATTGCTCAGTGTAATGCAATATCAGGCTGGTGGAGGGAGCGGGTGGCTCATGTCAGAGACAATTTGCTTGTTCCCACCGTGTACAATGCGATGAGACCCTTAAAAACAGCAAAGTGGAATGATCACGTGGTTAAATGATGAAATGGTCTACAGTATAGATTCTGATTGTAAAAGATGAACACAATGGGGCAGACTTTTCTACAGTAAGAGCGTCTAATGTAGATACATTTCTCTTCTGTACACAGTCGAGTCCCGTTATTATGACCACCACCTAATATCCAGAGTAACCGGCGTGTGCAGCATGGACAGCAGCTAGATGGGCTGGGCGTAACTCAAAAAGGTCCTGGTAGGGTTGTCATAGGTATCTGGAGGCATACTGACGGCATCCGACAGTTCCTGAGGTTGTGTGGGGAGATCCATAGAATGTACAAGACCCATCAAGGTGGTCCCACAGATGCTCAACCGGGGTTCAAGTCTGAGGAATTAGGGGGCCGGGGTTGTACTTGGAAGTCTTGTTCCTGCTCTTCCAACCAATGTCGGACATTTCTAGCCATTTGACGTGTTGCATTGTCTTGTTGGAAGATCCTATCCGCCCCAGAGAAGACAATCAGCAGAGAATGCCCTGAAAACCTTCCTCAGACCATAACACTGCCCAGGGGCGTAACGATCGCGGTTCGCAGAGGGTGCGACCGCAACCGGGCCCGGCAGGGGAAGGGGGCCCGCTGCACTGATATGTAATGGGAGCGCTCTGATGGGGCCCGGCATGAAGCACAGTGATAATGCCGGGCCCATCAGAACGCTCTTCAAACGATAATAATGTACACCCCTGCCGCAGAGGCGGGGTGGAGGGGGGTTGCAGAGGGGAGTAGAGGCAAGGGGGGGGGCCCAGAGGTAAGGGGGCGCGCACGCTCTCACCGGCAGTTCCAGGGTGAACCAGAAAGCGCTCTCCGCTCCCTGCTTCTCCGCTCGCTGTTCTTCTGAGCTCCAGCGCTCCCCCTGCAGGCTGCACATGGCGCTGCTGGCTGTGGAAGGAGCGCTGAAAGCCCGGGAATCGGCCTCCAGCACAGCCAGCAGCGCGATGTGAGTTCGGGAGCGCGTCATCAGAGAAGGTAAGTGTGTTTTTTTCTTTCATAAAGCTGAAGGAGAGGGCAATGGAGGCAAAAGGGGGGTAGGGGGCTGCACAACTACAGTGAGGGGCACAAAAGTGGGCATTTTTACTGAGGAGACATCTATTATCTATCATAACTACTGTGAGGGGGCACCTATTATCTGGCATAACTACTGTGAGGGGGCACCTATTTGGCATAAATACTGTGAGGGGCACGTATCTGGACATAACTATTGTGAGGGGGCATCTAATCTGGCATAACTACTCTGAGAGGCACCTAACATGGCATAACTACTGTGAGGGGCACCTAATCTGGCATAACTACTGTGAGGGGGCACCTAATCTGGCATAACTACTGTGAGGGGCACATATCTGGACATAAACTATTGTGAGGGGGCATCTAATCTGGCATAACTACTCTGAGAGGCACCTAACATGGCATAACTACTGAGGGGGCACCTAATCTGGCATAACTACTGTGAGGGGGCACCTAATCTGGCATAACTACTGTGAGTTGGCACCTAATCTGGCATAACTACTGTGAGTTGGCACCTAATCTGGCATTAACTACTGTGAGGGGGGCACCTATTATCTGGCATAACTACTGTGAGGGGGCACCTATTTGGCATAAATACTGTGAGGGGGCACGTATCTGGACATAACTATTGTGAGGGGGCATCTAATCTGGCATAACTACTCTGAGAGGCACCTAACATGGCATAACTACTGTGAGGGCACCTAATCTGGCATAACTACTGTGAGGGGGCACCTAATCTGGCATAACTACTGTGAGGGGCACATATCTGGACATAACTATTGTGAGGGGGCATCTAATCTGGCATAACTACTCTGAGAGGCACCTAACATGGCATAACTACTGAGGGGGCACCTAATCTGGCATAACTACTGTGAGGGGGGCACCTAATCTGGCATAACTACTGTGAGTTGGCACCTAATCTGGCATAACTACTGTGAGGGCACGTATCTGGACATAACTACTGTGAGGGGGAATCTAATCTGGCATAACTACTGTGAGAGGCACCTAACTTGGCATAACTACTGTGAGGGGGCACCTAATCTGGCATAACTACTTGTGAGGGGGACCTAACCTGGCATAACTACTGTGAGGGGGCACCTAATCTGGCACAACTACTGTGATGGGGCACCTAACCTGGCATAACTACTGTGAGGGGGCACCTAATCTGGCACAACTACTGTGAGGGGGCACCTAATCTGGCACAACTACTGTGAGGGGGCACCTAATCTGGCATAACTATTGTGAGGGGACACATATCTGGCAATAACTACTGTGAGTGGCACAAAAGTGGGCATAATTACTGTGACAGGAACAAAGGTGGGCATAACTGCTATGAAGGGGCAACAATGTGGGCATTAGTACTGTGTGGTAGCATTTATGGGGAAATGTCCTAGATTACCCTGCTGTACATTGGCATGGCTCAGTCTTGCAGGCCAGCACAGCGCCCCCTGCTGGGGATTTCACAGGGGCAGTCACCATCCCTTCCTTATGTGATTATTCTTTTTTTCTCTATCACCACAGAGACCTTGTTCTGGATCCAGTGGACATCACGCCGACACCAGCGCACACACCTGGATGAGGTAGGACCAGCTTTTTATTGTATAAAAAATGAGGGGGGGGGGTTCGGGGCCCAATCCAAAGTTTGCACTGGGGCCCATAAAAGTCTTGTTACGCCACTGACACTGCCACCTACAGCAATGGCTGCAGAGTGTTCTCTGATGTTTCTCGCCTGACGTGCCAACGTCCATCCGTTCCATGAAGCAGAAAATGTGACTAATCAGAGAAGACCACCCTGTGCCAATCAGCGGGGGTCTAATTCCAATCTGCTCCAATCCAATTCCAATCAAATTCAGATCTGCGTGCAGACAGCCTATCACACCTTATATACCCACCAAGAGATCTGCGTGCAGACAGCCTATCACACCTTATATACCCACCAAGAGATCTGCGTGCAGACAGCCTATCACACCATATATACCCACCAAGGGATCTGTGTGCAGACAGCCTATCACTGCCCAGGGGCGTAACGATCGCGGTCGCAGAGGGTGCGACCGGGCCCGGCAGGGGAAGGGGGCCCGCTGCACTGATATGTAATGGGAGCGCTCTGATGGGGCCCGGCATGAAGCACAGTGATAATGCCGGGCCAATCAGAATGCTCTTCAAACGATAATAATGTACACCCCTGCCGCAGAGGCGGGGTGGAGGGGGGTTGCAGAGGCAAGGGGGGGGGGGGCCAGAGGTAAGGGGGCGGCGCACGCTCTCACCGGCAGTTCCAGGGTGAACCAGAAAGCGCTTTCCGCTCCCTGCTTCTCCGCTCGCTGTTCTTCTGAGCTCCAGCACTCCCCCTGCAGGCTGCACATGGCGCTGCTGGCTGTGGAAGAAGTGCTGAAAGCCCGGGAATCAGCCTCCAGCACAGCCAGCAGCGCGATGTGAGTTCGGGAGCGCGTCATCACACCATATATACCCACCAAGAGATCTGTGTGCAGACAGCCTATCACACCTTATATACCCCCCGAGGGATATGTGTGCAGACAGCCTATAACACCTTATATACCCCCCGAGGGATATGTGTGCAGACAGCCTATCACACCTTATATACCCACCGAGGGATATGTGTGCAGACAGCCTATCACACACTTTATATAGGAGCAGTATTATAGTAGTTATATTCTTGTACATAGGAGCAGTATTATAGTAGTTATATTCTTGTACATAGGAGGCAGTGTTATAGTAGTTATATTCTTGTACATAGGAGCAGTATTATAGTAGTTATATTCTTGTACATAGGAGCAGTATTATAGTAGTTATATTCTTGTACATAGGAGGCAGTGTTATATTAGTTATATTCTTGTACATAGGAGCAGTATTATAGTAGTTATATTCTTGTACATAGGAGCAGTATTATTAGTAGTTATATTCTTGTACATAGGAGCAGTATTATAGTAGTTTATATTCTTGTACATAGGAGCAGTATTATAGTAGTTATATTTTTGTACATAGGAGCAGTATTATAGTAGTTATATTCCTGTACATAGGAGCAGTATTATAGTAGTTATATTCCTGTACATAGGAGCAGTATTATAGTAGTTATTTTCTTGTACATAGGAGCAGTATTATAGTAGTTATATTCTTGTACATAGGAGCAGTATTATAGTAGTTATATTCTTGTACAAAGGAGCAGTATTATAGTAGTTATAGTATATTTATATTCTTGTACATAGGAGCAGTATTATAGTAGTTATATTCTTGTACATAGGATACAGTATTATAGTAGTTATATCCTTGTACATAGGAGCAGTATTATAGTAGTTATATTCTTGTACATAGGAGGCAGTATTATAGTAGTTATATTCTTGTACATAGGAGCAGTATTATAGTAGTTATAGTTTGTACATAGGAGGCAGTATTATAGTAGTTATATTCTTGTACATAGGGAGCAGTATTATAGTAGTTATATTCTTGTACATAGGAGGCAGTATTATAGTAGTTATATTCTTGTACATAGGAGCAGTATTATAGTAGTTATATTCTTGTACATAGGAGCAGTATTATAGTAGTTATATTCTTGTACATAGGAGGCAGTATTATAGTAGTTATATTCTTGTACATAGGAGCAGTATTATAGTAGTTATATTCTTGTACATAGGAGCAGTATTATAGTAGTTATATTTTCTTGTACATAGGAGCAGTATTATAGTAGTTATAGTTAGTATTATTGTATACATAGGAGCAGTATTATAGTAGTTATATTCTTGTACATAGGAGCAGTATTATAGTAGTTATATTCCTGTACATAGGAGCAGTATTATAGTAGTTTATATTCTTGTACATAGGGAGCAGTATTATAGTAGTTATATTCTTGTACATAGGAGCAGTATTTATAGTAGTTATATTCTTGTACATAGGAGCAGTATTATTAGTAGTTATATTCCTGTACATAGGTAATAGGAGCAGTATTATAGTAGTTATATTCTTGTACATAGGAGCAGTATTATAGTAGTTATATTCTTGTACATAGGAGGCAGTATTATAGTAGTTATATTCTTGTACATAGGAGCAGTATTATAGTAGTTATATTTCTTGTGTACATAGGAGCAGTATTATAGTAGTTATATTCTGTATACATAGGAGCAGTATTATAGTAGTTATATACATCTAGTGTAGTATAGGAGGCAGTATTATAGTAGTTATATTCTTGTACATAGGAGCAGTATTATAGTAGTTATATTCTTGTACATAGGAGCAGTATTATAGTAGTTATATTCTTGTACATAGGAGCAGTATTATAGTAGTTATATCCTTGTACATAGGAGCAGTATTATAGTAGTTATATTTTTGTACATAGGAGCAGTATTATAGTAGTTATATTTCTTGTACATAGGAGCAGTATTATTATAGTAGTTTATATTCTTTGTACATAGGAGCAGTATTTATAGTAGTTTATATTCTTGTACATAGGAGCAGTATTATAGTAGTTATATATTCTTGTACATAGAGGAGCAGTATTATAGTAGTTATATTCTTGTGTACATAGGAGCAGTATTATAGTAGTTATATTCCTTGTACATAGGAGCAGTTATATATAGTAGTTATATTCTTGTACATAGGAGCAGTATTATAGTAGTTTATATTCTTGTACATAGGAGCAGTATTATAGTAGTTATATTCTTGTAACATAGGAGGGCAGTATTATAGTAGTTTATATTCTTGTACATAGGAGCAGTATTATAGTAGTTATATTCTTGTACATAGTAATAGGAGCAGTATTATAGTAGTTATATTTATTGTATACATAGGAGCAGTATTATAGTAGTTATATTCTTGTACATAGGAGCAGTATTATAGTAGTTTATATTCTTGTACATAGGGAGCAGTATTATAGTAGTTATATTCTTGTACATAGGAGCAGTATTATAGTAGTTATATTCTTGTACATAGGAGCAGTATTATAGTAGTTATATTTCTTGTACATAGGAGCAGTATTATAGTAGTTATATCTTGTACATAGGAGAGCAGTATTATAGTAGTTATATTCTTGTACATAGGAGCAGTATTATAGTAGTTATATTCTTGTACATAGGAGGCAGTATATTATAGTAGTTATATTCTTGTACATAGGAGCAGTATTATTATAGTAGTTATATTCTTGTACATAGGAGCAGTATTATATAGTAGTTATATATTCTTTACATAGGAGAGCAGTATTATAGTAGTTATATTCTTGTACATAGGAGCAGTATTATAGTAGTTATATTCTTGTACATAGGAGCAGTATTATAGTAGTTATATTCTTGTTACATAGGAGGCAGTATTATAGTAGTTATATTCTTGTACATAGGAGCAGTATTTATAGTAGTTATATTCTTGTACATAGGAGCAGTATTATAGTAGTTATATTCTTGTACATAGAGCAGTATTATAGTAGTTATATTCTTGTACATAGGAGCAGTATTATAGTAGTTATATACATAGGAGCTAGTAGTTATATTCTTGTAGCATAGGAGCAGTATTATAGTAGTTATATTCTTGTACATAGGAGCAGTATTATAGTAGTTATATTCTTGTACATAGGAGCCAGTATTATAGTAGTTATATTCTTGTACATAGTAGTAGGAGGCAGTATTATAGTAGTTATATTCTTGTACATAGGAGGCAGTATTATAGTAGTTATATTCTTGTACATAGGAGCAGTATTATAGTAGTTATATTCTTTAGNAGTACATAGGAGCAGTATTATAGTAGTTATATTCTTGTACATAGAAGGCAGTATTCTAGTAGTTATATTCTAGTACATAGGAGCAGTATTATAGTAGTTATATTCTTGTACATAGAAGGCAGTATTATAGTAGTTATATTCCTGTACATAGGAGGCATTATTATAGTAGAAAAGGTCCCGCCTCCGGTAACGGTAAAAACATCGAATATTTATTCTGTCATCTTTAAAATCAGCCACATACAGATGGATACAGACAAGACAATGTTCATCTATCTGACACGTTTTGGGTTTGTCCTCTTTGCACCCTTAGTCATAGAATAATAAGACAAACAGCCAAACTAAATAGCAGCTATAGTGGGAGAAGAACAGCCAAACCACATGTGTGCACATTGAAAAGAATGAATTCCTAATTAACCCCTCTGCTGCCAACAAGGTTATACAATGTTACAATTAAAAATACAATCAATAATGCAAAATCAAATCTTGCCTCCTGTTCAGACCATGGGGATGCAGGTATTGAGTTTAAGCATCCAAAACGGGACAGGTCCCCATCTATACCCTGCACCATGACATGGGTAACATCACCATTTTGCTGGTGCAGGATATGATGAGCGAGCGCTCAGCGTGACTTCTGTGTTATTTTTGTACTTTGCTTTCGCCAAGCCCATGCCTAAGAACTTGCACATTTTGTTCTTATAAATTCTGTGTTGTGAGACAGGACGTAAAAGTTGCCAATCAAAAGGCATAACGTGAATAAATGAAAGATGGCAGAATGTCTATGTGTCCACTTAATGTTCAGAAGTTCGTGGTCCAGCTGTAGCTATGGGCTCTGTAAGGTAACAAGACGCTACTGCTTCTCTGAGAGCTGTAACTTTTTTGCTGTAGGCAGTATACGCTCTCCTGGGAAGGAGCTGAGCTGTCAGACAGGATAGACGGGGGAACAGAGGAGCAATAAAGGATACTGGGAAGGGAAGGAGCAAATGAAATTAATATGGGGAAGAAATAAAGTGGGGGATGGGAGATGTTGCACAGACAAACCATACACTACGTTCAAGTCTGTGAGCATAACCTGTTCTTGTGGGCGGTGTATATAGTGACTGCATAAATACAGATTCAGTGTATCCAATGCAGACCTCTCAACCTATATATCAGGAGTATTTAGTCACCCCAGGAGCAGTAATCCTTCTGACAATTAAAATGTGAACCTGCTGGCCAGTCAGTTCTCCCCCACCCATGATACAACTGAGCCTATCCACTCGGCTAGTACCTACCTACCATGACACAACTGAGCCTATCCTCTCGGCTAGTACCTACCTACCATGACACAACTGAGCCTATCCTCTCGGCTAGTACCTACCTACCATGACACAACTGAGCCTATCTGCTCAGCTAATACCTACCATGACACAACTAAGCCTTTCCGCTCGGCTAGTACCTACCTACCATGACACAACTGAGACTATCCACTCGGCTAGTACCTACCTGCCATGACACAACTGAGCCTATCTGCTCGGCTATTACCATGACACAACTGAGCCTATCTGCATGGCTAGTACCTACCATGACACAACTGAGCCTTTCCGCTCGGCTAGTACCTACCTACCATGACACCTGAGCCTATCTGCTCGGTTACTACCTACCTACCATGACACAACTGAGCCTATCATGCATTCCCCATGTAATAACAATTCTGGATCATCTATTCTTATGTCTCTGTGTTGTGCCATTCCTTTATTATTTCAACTAGAAGTTATGAATGAATTACTAGCAGTCTGCAGTAAGGGTACAGAGGGGAGGTAACCAGTTGGGGGTGTGTACCTGCACAGACTCACTCTATCCAATCAGTACTACCGTTGTCAGAATATGCCGGTACACACCCCCAACTGGTTACCACCCTTCTGTACCCTTACTGCAGACTGCTAGCAATTCATTCATAACTTCTAGTAGAAATAATAAAGGAATGGCACAACACAGAGACATAAGAATAGGTCATCCAGAATTGTTATTACATGGGTATTGAAAGTAGTCACTAAAACAGACATGTCAGGAGCAGTGAAAGGTCCTCTTTAACTACATCTCCCATGAGGTCTTACTCAGGATCATTTAGAGATCTATGGCCAAATCACATGTTTAAACAGGACCTGTCCCCGTTCCTGACATGCCTGTTTTAATAGCTTCATGCATTCCCCATGTAATAACGATTCTGGAGCATCTATTCTTATGTCTCTATGTTGTGCCATTCCTTTATTATTTCTACTAGAAGTTATGAATGAATTGCAAGCAGTCTGCAGTAAGGGTACAGAGGGGAGGTAACAAGTTGGGGTGTGTGTCCCTGCACAGTCTGACAATGGCAGCAGTGATTGGATAGAGAGAGTCTGTACAGGTAAACATCCCCAACTGGTTACCTCCCCTCTGTACCCTTACTGCAGACTGCTAGTAATTCTTTTATAACTAGTAGAAATAATAAAGGAGTGGTACAACATAGAGACATAAGAATAGATGTTCCAGAATTATTATATAGGGAATGCGTGAAGCTATTAAAACAGGCATGTCAGGAGCGGGGAGAGGTCCTCTTTAAGAAGCTTTAGATATCTAGCTCATTCCAAATTGTGATCAAGATGTTGTAGAGTCACATTTGCAGTTCTAGTGCACAGGAGAGGCAGCAGACTGTGCTCTGCGCAGCAGCGTGCGTGTCACAGGCAGTATCCAAACTGGCAATACCCTTATATGATGGAAGCAATGGCAATACCCACAATGCACTGCTTTTGCACAAATGACACATATTATTAGCACCAAGAAGGGCAAAGCTGCAAAACAATAACTGTTTGGACCATAAAAAAATTTAGAGATCCATGTTCAGTCATATTGCTATGTCTATAAAGCAGAATATCTTCCTCGTTCCCAATGAATGGGCCTAACATGGTGCTCTGAATATAGTAACATACATATATAAATTACAGTGACTTTCCAATTCCCAATTGCTCTAATTAGTTGAATGTTTTCAGCTCCAGTTGAAAAGAAACTTCACTTTTACATTCATGATTTACCTAAAGTCACAGGGGAGCAATTAATGTGCGCAGGACTGTCTCCTCTGCAGCCACAAAATGAACAAAATTCCTTGTCTAGAAATATACCCCGTATCATCTCACCATCTATAATTAGAGCATTGCCGATTAGAGACACTTCTATCTGTGGGGGCCAAGAACCAGCAAAAACATCAGCTAACACATTCTCCAATAATAATCTGAAGATCAGTATCCAAATTACGGAGGTCGGGAACTGAAGTACAGTAATTGGACAGTGAGCAATTATCAGGCAAACAGACTCCTGTCATGTCAATCATCAACCACTCATGGAAGAGAGTGTATTCTCCTGTAATGATCAGCTGTGGGACAATCTCTAT